>CM059445.1:32118280-32355577 GCA_030390025.1 Squalus acanthias
AGGGGCAGTACTGAGGGAGTGCTGCACTGTCAGAGGTACCGTCTTTCAGATGTGACATTAAACCGAAGCCCCGTCTGTCCTCTCAGGTGGACGCAAAAAATCCCATGGCACTATTTGAAGAACGGAGGAGTTATCCCCAGTGTCTTGGCCATCATTTATCCCTCAACCAACATCAATAAAGCAGATTATCTGGTGATTTATTTCAGTGCAGTTTGTGGGATCTTGCTGTGCACAAATTGGCTGACGTGTTTCCCACATTCCAACCGTGACTACACTCCAAAAGCACTCTGCTGGCTGTGAAGCGCTTTGGGTCACCCTGAGGTCATGAAAGGCGCTGTATAAGTTCTTTCTTTCATCTGTTAAAAATAATTTTCACGACTGCCGAAAAGAAGAAAGCGTCAATGAAACAGGGAACCTGATCCTTCCTCAGACATTCCTCACAAACAATATGCACAAAACATATATATTTAAAAAGATTCTGACATTAATTTGTCTTTTCTCCTGTGGGCAGAGACGAACCGGCTGCTCATTTAGAGCTTTTATAACCTGTGTTTTTATCTGATTTCTGGCATTTGCAGATCTTTTCATCTGCATGTGATGTAGATTTATTTCTCGGCAGCGAAGAATGAAATCCCTCTCGTGTGAAACAAGAGTCTGACGCCTCGACTGGCTACAATGATTTGGTAATGTCACTGGACGAGTAATCCGGAGGCCTGGACTAATGATCCAGAGACGAGAGTTCAAATCTCACCACGGCAGCTGGGGAATTTAAATTCAGTTCATTAAATAAATCTGGAATTAAAAAGCTAGTATCAGTAATGGTGACCATGTAACTATTGGATTGCCATCTGGTTCATAATGTCCTTTCGGGAAGGAAATCTGCCGTCCTTACCCGGTCTGGCCTATATGTGACTCCAGACCCACAGCAATGTGGTTAACTCTTAACTGCCCTGTGAAATGGCCGAGCAAGTCACTCAGTTGTAACAAACCGCTATGAAACAAAATAATAAAAAAGAAACCGGACAAACCACTCGGCATCGACCTCTGCACCGGCTCCAGACACGGCAATGCCACACCCAGCCCAGTCGACCCTGCAAAGTCCTCCTCACCAACATCTGGGGACTTGTGCCAATATTGGGAGAGCTGTCCCACAGACTAGTCCAGCAACAGCCTGACATAGTCATACTCACAGAATCATACCTTTCAGCCAATGTCCCAAACTCCTCCATCACCATCCCTGGGTATGTCCTGTCCCACCGGCAGGGCAGACCCACCAGAGGTGGTGGCACAGTGGTATACAGTCAGGAATGAGTGGCCCTGGGAGTCCTCAACATTGACTCCGGACCCCATGAAGTCTCATGGCTTCAGGTCAAGCATGGGCAAGGAAACCTCCTGCTGATTACCACCTACTGCCCTCCCTCAGCTGATGAATCAGTACTCCACCATGTTGAACACCACTTGGAAGAAGCACTGAGGGTAGCAAGGGCACAGAATGTACTCTGGGTGGGGGACTTCAATGTCCATCACCAAGAGTAGCTCGGCAGCACCACTACTGACCGAGATGACCGAGTCCTGAAGGACATAGCTGTCAGTCTGGGCTTGCGACAGGTGGTGAGAGAACCAACACAAGGGAAAAACTTACTTGACCTCGTTCTCACCAATCAACCACCGCACTGTCATTGTGGAGACGAAGTCCCGTCTTCACTGAGGACACCCTCCATCGTGTTCTGTGGCACTACCACCGTGCTAAATGGGATAGATTCAGAACAGAACTAGCAGCTGAAAACTGGGCATCCATGAGGCACTGTGGGCCATCAGCAGCAGCAGAATTGTATTCCACCACAATCTGTAACCTCATGGCCTGGCATATCCCTCACTCTACCATTACCATCAAGCCAGGGGACCAACCCTGGTTCAATAAGGAGTGTAGAAGAGCATACCAGGAGCAGCACCAGGCGTACCTAAAAATGAAGTGCCAACCTGGGGAAGCTGCAACACAGGAGTACATGCATGCTAAAAAGCAGAAGCAGCATGCTATAGACAGGGCTAAGCGATCCCACAATCAATGGATCAGATCAAAGCTCTGCAGTCCTACCACATCCAGTCGTGAATGATGGTGGACCATTAAACAACTAACGGGAGGAGGAGGCTTCATGAATATCCCCATCCTCAATGATGGCGGAGCCCAGCACGTGAGCACAAAAGACAAGACTGAAGCGTTTTCAACCATCTTCAGCCAGAAGTGCTGAGTGGATGATTCATATCGGCCTCCTCCTGAGGTCCCCACCATCACAGAAGCCAGTCTTCAGCCAATTCGATTCACTCCACGTGATATCAAGAAACAGCTGAGCGCACTAAATACAGCAAAGGCTGTGGGCCCCGACAACATCCCGGCTGTCGTGCTGAAGACTTGTGCTCCAGAACTAGCCGCACCTCTAGCTAAGCTGTTTCAGTACAGCTACAACACTGGCATCTATCCGACAATGTGGAAAACTGCCCAGGTATGTCCTGTCCACAAAAAGCAGGACAAATCCAATCCGGCAAATTACCGCCCCATCAGTCTACTCTCAATCATCAGCAAAGTGATGGAAGGTGTCATCGACAGTGCTATCAAGCGGCACTTACTCACCAATAACCTGCTCACTGATGCCCAGTTTGGGTTCCGTCAGGACCACTCGGCTCCAGACCTTATTACAGCCTTGGTCCAAACATGGACAAAGGAGCTGAATTCCAGAGGTGAGGTGAGAGTGACTGCCCTTGACAACAAGGCAGCATTTGACCAAGTGTGGCATCAAGGAGCCCTAGCAAAACTGAAGTCAATGGGAATCGGGGGGAAAACTCTCCAATGGCTAGAGTCATACCTGGCACAAAGGAAGATGGTTGTGGTGGTTGGAGGTCAATCAACACAGCCCCAGGACATCGCTGCAGGAGTTCCTCAGGGCAGTGTCCTTGGCCCAATCATCTTCAGCTGCTTCATCAATGACCTTCCCTCCAACATAAGGTCAGAAATGGGGATGTTCGCTGATGACTGCACAGTGTTCAGCGCCATTCGCAACTCCTCAGGTAATGATGCAGTCTATGCCCGCATGCAACAAGATCTGGACGACATTCAGGCTTGGGCTGATAAGTGGCAGGTAACATTTGCGCCACACAAGTGCCAGGCAATGACTATCTCCAACAAGTCTAACCACCACCCCTTGACATTCAACAGCATTACCATCACCGAATCCCCCACCATCAACAACCTGGGGGTCACCATTGACCAGAAACTTAACTGGACCCACCACATAAATACTGTGGTAGCAAGAGTAGGTCAGAGGCTAGGTATTCTGCAGAGAGTGTCTGACCTCCTGACTCCCTAAAGCCTTTCCACCATCTACAAGGCACAAGTAAGGAGTGTGATGGAATACTCTCCACTTGCCCCGATGAGTGCAACTCCAACAACACTCAAGAAGCTCGACACCATCCAGGCCAAAGCAGCCCGCTTGATTGGCACCCCATCCACCACCTTAAACATTCACTCCCTCCACCACCGGCGTACCGTGGCTGCAGTGTGTACCATCTAGAAGATGCACTGCAGCAACTCACCAAGGCTTCTTTGGCAACCCCTCCCAAACCCGCGACCTCTACCACCTAGAAGGACAAGGGCAGCAGGCGCATGAGAACACCATCACCTCCAAGTCACACACTATCCTTCATCATCGCTGGGTCAAAATCCTGGAACTCCCTCCCTAACAGCATTGTGGGTGTACCTTCGCCACACGGACTGCAGCGGTTCAAGAAGGCAGCTCACTAACACCTTCTCAAGGGCAACTAGGGATGGGCAATAAATGCTGGCCTTGCCAGTGATGCCCACATCCCATTAATGAATAAAAAAAAACTAGGATCTATTACTCCACATATGCATTGCTGTTCTTCGTATCAAGGATGGGTGGATCATCAGAAGTTACTTGGGTCCTCTGGTGACTGATGAAAGAACCTCAGTTCTTGTTGCACTGGTCAGTGTGCAACGGTGTGTTCCTTTCATTCTCGCGACGTCACTGGCAAGGCTGGCAAATGTGTGGCTTGTTAGGCCACTTCAGAGGGAAATCAAGAGTCATGGTGTGGGACTGGAGTCACATCGAAACCAGACCAGGCAAGGACAGCAGATTTCCTTCCCTAAAACCCAGTTGGGTTTTCACGACACTCCGACAGCTTCATGGTCACTTTTACTGATACCAAACATTTTATTTCCAGATTCTTTTAAAAACTGAATTGAAAAGGGTGGTGGTAGCAGATTCAATAGCAACTTTCAAAAGGGAATTGGATCTCTACTTAAAAAGGAAAAATTTGCAGGGCTATGGGGAAAAAGCAAGGGGAGTGGGATTATTTGGTTAACGCTTTCAAAGAGCCAGCAGATACAGTGGGCTGAATGGCCTACTGTATGCTGTGTGCTGAATGATTCTATGAAATTCTCAATCTGCCATGGTGGGATTTGAACTCATATTCTCTGGATTACTGGTCCAATAACATAACCACTACACCACCGTGTCCAACGTTGGGAATTGTGAGGCACTGCAGCCATTGTGTGGTTTTGCAGTTATCTCCATTTCTGCCCAGTGAGAGACCAGCGGTAGGGTAGCACGCCATCGTGGTCCATCCAGTGTCATCTCAACCCCCAAATCAACTGTAAGGGCAGATGCGCCTTCAGTTTATTTTCAAGGTGCGTCTGTCTGTACCACTTCTGCCCACCACTGCTGTTTTACAGCTCGCCTCCAGAGGCTGCTGCCTGGCAGCCCATCCATGCGGCTGATCCGGCAATGTGTGAAAGTCTCACCGGGTTTGGATCACTTTAAATTCCGTACAAGGTCTGCAACCAGGGTGGAACATCATGAAAATTGGATCTGGCATGAAATACTTGGCTGCGGTTGTTTTTTAACGCTGCAAAAAATAACTTCCATCCAGAGCAAAATAGAAGGAAGATTTGGGCTGGAGAACACAACTGAGCAGAATTCAGATCTAATTTTATCCATGGTTGGAAACTGGGTGCAGAATTTAGTGGCACCTGATCAATAAACCGCCCACAGTGTTCAAACAAAGATACAAGAAAAACAGGTGGGAAGGTAGGTAATAATTACCATTCTTTGCAATTAATTAAAAAATAAATGGCAACTGTCCGTCCATTACATTGGATTCCTGGTGTACAGTGCCTGTGATAAAATACAGCAGGTGGTTTAAACGTGTGCGGGTTGGCTTTGGTGTATTGCTGTGATTGAGTTAACCCCTGTCTGCTGTTGTCCTGACCTTGCTCTGGCTCCTTTCAGTCGGGTGGGCTGGATGCGGGTGTCTCCAGTATAACGTGTGCTTTGTGTGGCGTTTCAGTCTGACTGAGTGTGTAGATTTTCCAGACTGGACTATTTTCCACAGTGACCCAAGCCATGGTGACCTAAGGCAGATTGGTGAGGACATGGGACATCTGCCACCACCTCAGTGGAATGGACCCCTGGCTGCAGATAGGAGCAAGGTCGGGGTATTTTTGTTCAGCCATTTCCGGCATTTCTCCGGAGTTTCTGCCATAGTTACAGCAAGAGTTCGGAAGAATGCCAACTGACCTTTTACCCCTGAGCGTTGGCAGGCAAGCCCACTACAGGGGACACGACTCCACATCATTACATCCCTTTGAAGTGCTTAGTTACATCTGGCTGACGGCAAGTCGAAGAACAGAAGTTGACGTGGGAAGCGAGCACTCTGGCGACGGTAGTCAGGAAGATCATGTGTCATTGAAGCACGTAGTTCAAAAACTAGGTACGGCAAGACCAGCACTGTCCCCCCATGACAGTAATTTCAGTTCCACGGATAGTAGGGGCTCAGAGACACACAATGTGATGCCTGACTTAGGCTCCATGCAGGGAAATGGAACTGGAAAAAACTGGGTAAGGACGGGTGGTGGAAGCAACATGGATTTCTGACTTTTTTTTTTAAACAGAGGTCACAGGATGTTCCTATAACAACAACAACTTGTATTTATATAGCGCCTTTAATGTAGTAAAACGTCCCAAGGCACTTCACAGGAGTATTATAATAAAAAAAATTATACAGAGCCATATAAGGAGAAATTAGGGCAGATGACCAAAAGCTTAGTAAAGGAGGTTAGGTTTTAAGGAGCATTTTAAAGGAGTAAAGAGAGGTAGCGAGTCAGAGAGGTTTAAGCAGGGAATTCCAGAGCTTAGGGCCTAGGCAACAGAAGGCACGGCCACCAAAGGTTGAGCGATTATAATCAGGGATGCTCAAGAGGGCAGAATTAGAGGAGCGCAGATATCTCGGTTGGGGGGGGGGGGGCGGGGAGGTGGGGGGGGGGGGCTGGAGGAGATTACAGAGATAGGAAGGGGCGAGGCCATGCAGGGATTTGAAAACAAGGATGAGAATTTTGAAATCGAGGCGCTGCTTAACTGGGAGCCAATGTAGGTCAGCGAGCACAGGGGAGATGGGTGAATGGGACTTGGCGGCTGAGTTGTAGATGACCCCAAGTTTACGTAGGGTAGAACATGGGAGGCCAGTCAGGAGTGCGTTGGAACAGTCAAATCTAGAGGTGACAAAGGCATGGATGAAGGTTTCAGCAGTGGATGAGCTGAGGCAAGGGCGGAGACGGGCGATGTTACAGGGTGTGGAAATAGGTGGTCTTAGTTATGCCGTGGATATGTGGTCAGAAGCACATTTCAGGGTCAAATATGACACCAAGGTCACGAACAGTGTGGTTCAGCCTCAGACAGATGTTACGGAGAGGTGATGGAGTCAGTGGCTAGGGAACAGAGTTTGTGGCGGGGACCGAAAACAATGGCTTCGGTCTTCCCAATATTTAACAGGATAAAATTTTTGCTCATCCAGAACTGGATGTCAGACAATTTAGAGATCGTGGGAGGGTCAAGAGAAGCGGTGGTGAGGTAGAACTGGGTGTCGTCAGAGCACACGTGGAAACTAACGCTGTGTTTTCAGATGATGTCACCATAGGGATCTCTATCCTAAAGTCGACTGTTTAAATAAAATATTTCCAGGTTCGTGTATCACTTAACACCGCTTTGAACAGTGAGAAGACAAAAAAGATGAATGAGCACAAGCAACGAGGCAAAAGAAGCCCAAGCTACGCAATGTAGAATGGCCATTAAGGGCTGGAGACTCGATCAATGTGTAAGAACCATAAAATGGTAGAGACAGGGTAAACCAAATGAAGGCTACTTCAAACTCAACCAGGAATCTAAGGACCTGAGAACATAAATTTAAATTAGTAAAATATAGTTTTAAAGAGACGGAGATGGATGTGCTGGAGATGGAGGAGAAGGAGATGGAGGAGAGGGAGATGGAGAGAAAGAGATGGCGAAGGAGATGGATGAGCCGGAGAAGGAGATGGATGAGCCAGAGACGGAGATGGAGGAGACGCAGATGGAGGAGACGGAGATGGAGAGAAAGAGATGGCGAAGGAGATGGATGAGCCGGAGAAGGAGATGGAGGAGACGGAGACGGAGAAGGCATTCGGCCCATTCCAGCACATGCATCCAGAAAGAACTGACCGAGTCTACAACACAGCATCCAACTGTTCCTTAAATAATTCCAGGGTTTTTGTCTCCACCGCCCTAGCTGGAAGTTTACTCCAATCTTTATGTGAATAAGAAATTTGTGACATCAATCCTAAATTTGCTGTTTGCTAGTTAAGGGACCAGAGGGCTGGCTTTGATGGGAGAGTTAGGGAACTACTGTGTCCAAACACCTGTGTCCAAACGCTTTGTCTTTGTGGGCCTCTTAGGTGTGTACCATGGAGCCAGGTGTAATGTATAAATCCATCTGCCCATTCATTTTCAATTATCTCAAGTTGCTGATACAAACAGATCTTGATGTTCTGAATTATGATTGGCCTTCCAATGAGGGCGCAGTACTGAGAAGAGCCCACAGAATTTAAACAGGACAAACTAATGAATAAGAAACTGAAACAGAGCTGCCAGGACTTGGAGGGGCAGATAGCCAAGGCACATGGTCTCCATATGGCCCACGGGCTGTAGTTTTGGACACTTCAGGGACAAACTTTGATGGGTCGAATGACCTTTTCTCATCCTCGACATCTCTTGTGTTCTCACGGCTAAATGCTATCATCAAGGCCCAGGATTAGATTAGTGCCTTGTAAATCATGAAATGAGACATACTATCCTCTGTACAAGTTCAAAACTTTACTCTTTTAGTTTACGAGGGTGCCTGAATTTCTCAACTGTGTCACACCCGTGCAATGCAGGTAATTATAGACATCAGGCAGGCTGGAGCACTGCAGAATAGTGGTTATGAAGGAATTACACACACTATGGTTCATTTCTCCAAAGCATTTATTAATCTTTAAACACTACTACAAAGCTGCTTTTTAAAAATTATAACATCGTCATTGTATCAAAATGTTCTGATTCTAATTCCTATTACTGTGCATACCGCCTGAAATTTTGGCTAAGCATCTGGGTTTGGGTATTGGCAGGGGACAAGCAAATCAATCCCCCCGTACTCTGCTGGGTAAATATACGACTGGGCCATACAGAGCAGAGGGTCTAGGGTTTGATTCCTGGTATCTGCAGAGTTGGCTACAACTGACCGTAGGAGGGATAGAACCTTACCAGGGCTCCTGGTACCCGGTACACGTCTGTGGATCATGTGAGGATGGGGCTCGTCATTCCCTCTATAATTGAATAACTTGCTAACACTCACTGTCTAAGGTTACACATGATTGAGGTACTGGAGGGCTATTGGCAATTGTTGTACTGTGCCCCAAGCAAAAGTCAGCATCTTCTGGGGATGGGCAAAGGGAGGAGAAGAAAACTGCCCAAAAGAGTCACAGAGCCTCAGCTGGGATCGTTCAATTTCTTTGTAAAAAGCGCTTCTCAACTGTTCTGAAAATTAAAAACCCGTGTCCCAGGTGGGCCCACACGGAAAGGTGACTAACCCAACTGCACCATCAAGGCAACGGGCTGGGTGGAGGAGTGTTTCTCCACTGGAAAGGGGACCTCCTCTGCCAAATAAACAAACGCCCTGGGCACTGTGGCACAAGTCCTAGTGACAAGCTCCAGGCAGTAGCGTAGGAGCTGGTCACCCAAGCGAGCTGCTGGAACATCAAAAGATGAAGAGACTATGAAGTACCTTTTAAATGGAGCTATCAGCTCCTGCAATGGTTTGGTGGGTCACCTAGTGTTCGTGAGCCACACGCACCAGATCACATGGCTGCAGGGATGGGGAGGCAGGAACTGTCTAGTCATGATGCTCCGGCCATCGTCAGTGCGGGGCAGGCTTGATGGACCAGCTGGTGCTTTCCTGCCTGTTATTTTCGTATGTAATCCCTGTTTTGTGTTGAGTTAGTTGGTCTCCTCCTCAGCAGCCTCAGCTCCTGTGGACTGGCTACGGGTGGGGTTGGGGAAGAAAAATATACACAAGGCTCCCACTTCCGATTACTGTCCAGTGACTCCAGCTGGAAGGTGGGCGGGTGCGCACTGTGTGTGAAGACACGATAAGCGCTGTGGCATCCCCTTTGGTTGACTAGCATGCGGTCACTCAATAACTAGGCTTGCACATGAAGGAACGGCCAAGGTGCTGAGGGTCGTCTCTGGCGCCTGTGGAACTGGACCCCAGCAAGAGTCAGGGCTTCCAGGAGGAAGGAGGAGCGAGATACGTAAAAAGAGCTGGCATTGCTATACTTGCAGCAAAATCGTCAATGAGCTCTTTATAAAACGAGCACATTAATGGTTTTGCTATAAATAGCACACAGAGGAAATCCTCCGTGACAGAAAGTTAGCAGAATCAAGAACCTAGAACCCCACCCACACACACATAATAGTGGAGACAGATGCTCCATTGAGCAAGCCGTCACCCAGCCTGACCCCTGCATGCTCAGAACAAAGATTTCCAAGCGTTTCTGCATGGTCAGATCAGAATACAAACACTATTCAGCAATCTTGGCTGGGTTTCGCTTCAGCTTACAAATGCACATATTTCTCTCTCCTCTCTCACCCCCCCCACCCCCGCCAACTTCTATGCGTGAAAAGCCAGGATGGTGAACAGAAAGTCAAGTCTAAAAGCTGACAGAACAAGATTACATTTTTCTTTAAAGCTACATTTGGGTACTTGACTCTTTGCTGTCTCTGATTTCTGGCAAGCAACATTTTAACGCCACAGCAACAACATTTATCTTGGTCTGTTCGAGCAGAAACTCTTGAAGATCTGTGTTCTGAGAAAGCAGAGGTCAGGCTGAGGGCCTGCTTGCTCAAAGGGGATCTGTCTGCACTGTTGACGTTTCTAAAGCAGTGCAACCCAACTCTACGTGCATGTGGCACCAGGTCAGTTCAGCACAGAGCGCAAACACCGACCGTGCGTGAACAAAATTCGATCTCTCTTCTACACCCTTCCTGCCTCTTTGAACCGCTGCAGGAGGGGGTCATCGGCCTTCAAGGCAAAGGTCAGAGATCGTTTCTGGTAGTACTCCGGATCGGTCTGCAGGTTCTCTATGACGCTGGAAAGTAGATGCGCCCGCTCCACCATGGTTCCTGGAGCATCATAGCCAAGAGCAGTGAAGTGAACGTGAAGGTGGTAGTAGGAGGGCTGATAATGGAGGTAAATCCTCAGCTGGCTTCCTGGAATATTATAACGCTTGGAGATGACCACCTGCAGGAAAAAGAAAAAGGAAGACTTGGATTTATATAGCGTCTTTCACGACCACCAGACGCCTCAAAGCACTTTACAGCCAATGAAGTACTGTTTGAAGTGTTGTCACTGTTGTAATGTGGGAAACGCGGCAGCCAATTTGCGCACAGCAAGCTCCCACAAATATCAATGTGATAATGAGCAGATAATCTGTTTCAGGTGATGTTGATTGAGGGATAAATATTGGCCAGGACACTGGGGATAACTCCCCCTGCTCTTCTTCGAAATAGTGCCATGGGATCTTTTACGTCCACCTGAGGGGGCAGACGGGGCCTCGAATTAACGTCTCATCTGAAAGACGGCACCTCCGACAGTGCAGCACTCCCTCAGTACTACGCTGGAGTATCAGCCTAGATTTTTGTGCTCAAGTCTCTGGAACCCACAACCTTCTGACTCAGAGGCGAGAGTGCTGCCCACTGAGCCACAGCTGACACATCAAGGATGTAAAAGTCAGAGAGCCAGGTGGTGAAGGATAGAATATAAAAGCCTAGACTTCAGTTGCCTACAAGCCTTTATTTACAGAGACACACATTACATACCGTGCATCGCCAAGATAAGCTTTCCCTCCTTCCCGAGCCTGCTCCCATATAAATGAACACGAGAGTCCCCAATTAATACCCACCACCTGAATACAATTAACAAGGGCTATAGAACAACGACCTTAAAATATACCCTTTTAAGCAAGACTATATTGTAGAATCTTACAGCACAGAAGGAGGCCATTCGGCCCATTGCGCCGGGGCCAGTGCACTTGCAGCCTACTTTGACAATGCTCTGTGGTATTTAACTAATGTGACATACTCTGATTTCCAGAGCAGCCCCTTTTCCAGTCAACAAGGAGATGCTTCGCCTCCACTCGTTGCACCCCCCCAACCCCCTGGTGGCCAAGCAAAAGCTGGAAACTCGAAGCGGCAAACCATGGGCAGAAAGCCATCCTAGCCACCCAGTGGTGCCAACACTCACACGTTTCACTCGCTCGTCCCCCGATTATTACACAATTTCTTCCGTGCCCACGATTCGCGGGGCAGAAAAAAAAATCGTAACGTTCTTAATTCTCGCTTCAAATCGTGCATGTTTTTTAAAAAAAAAACCTGTGCCCGGAAATCGTGGAAATGCCGGGTGAACCAATGGGTGTTGGCAATGCTGCAATTAGAGGGCAGATTTTTTTTTGGGGGTGGGGGGGAAAGTACGTGCATTTTCAAATCTGCTCATAAGTCATCCCGCTGCTGACAAACACTTGGGCTTTGCTCAACTGGCAGCACTGGAAGCCAAGCCATCTGGATGTCTTTTTTTTTTAAATCGGGAAACTTGTTTTTGGTTGCAAAATGACTGACTGCCGCTGGTCTTCCTGGGGCCAGTAAACGGGCTGTTCCTTCCGACGGTGTGATTACCAGTGCCGGTGTAACGACATCGCCATGCAGGCACGCAGCGATTCCCGGTGGGGCTGCCACTTTCTGTTAACGAAGCCATGCCAGCGCTTTGCGCTGATCAACTTGTCACTGCCAACCTCCGTGTGCATGGCACTGCGAGGCTCAGGGGTGCGGCCGGTTGACAAGATTTGGCCGCAGTGACCGTAAGTAAATGGAAGAGAATGGCGGATTTTGGCTGCTCTCCCAAGACCCAGGCTGCACGCGAGCCAACGGGAAAATTGAAAATTGGATAGATTTCCGGAAACTGTAGAAGATAAGAGGACTATTGAGAGAGAGTGGGGCAGTGAATTAGTTCTGGATTGCTCTAGCCAAGAGCTGGTGCAGACACTGCGCCAAATGACTTCCTCTGTGCTGTAAATCTGGATGGTTTAATTCTCTATGTGGATTTTATTTAGCCAGCTGCAAGCTGAAAGTAAGCTGGCCGATACATGCTAAAGGCGGCAGCTGCAAAGAACTGGGAGCCAATGTGACTAGTCTTCGTGCAATATAAAAGCAGCTACAGATTGATCCAACAGGCACTCACCTGTCCCTCCTGCAGTATATTCTGTAACATTGGCACGTGTTCTGCTGTTAGGTCCCGCAGCGACTTCACTCCGCGCCGGTGGGAAATAGCAATCAGGTACAGGTCATCCACCTGCAGCACACAAGGGAAACGGAGAATAACTTACTTCTCACAACATTTATGGCGGACAACTAGTTTAGCCATTCATCGGCAGATCTGTCTGGACAACATAAAGCACTATCGGGTCCCGCTGTCCTCGGCCAAAACTGCTCACTATTCCTGGAATACAAAGATAATCCCCAGCTTCTCTCCTCCACAACAAACCATCTTCTTAAACCCCTCTCCCCATCTCCTCTACTCTAACCTGCAACAATAAGTGAGAGGAGCTCATGGACTTCTTTATCACTACGATTGAGACCATCCGTTCAGCTGCCTATTATCTCCTTTCCCCTAGCCCACCGTGCCAAATTTCCCCTAATGTTCCCCTCTGCCCTAGCCCTGAACTCTAGTTTCTCTCCTATCTCCCCTCATGCCCTATCCGAGCTCATCTTGTCCATGAGACCCACCTCCTGCTCCTTCGACCCTCTTCCCACCAAACTGCTGACCACCCAACTTCCCTTTCTGGCCCCCATGTTAGCTGATATTGTTAACTGTTCTCTTTCCTCACGTACTGTTTCCCTCTCCTTCCCCATCACCCCTCTCCTCAAAAAACCAACACTTGACCCCTCCGTCGTTGCAAACTACCGCCCCATCTCCAACCTCCCTTTCCTCTCCAAAGTCCTTGAATGTGTAATCACCTCCCAAATCCGTGCCCATCTGTCCCGCAACTCCATGCCACAGCACTGAAATAGCCCTTATCAAAGTCACAAATGACGTCCTGTGTGACTGTGACCATGGTAAACTATCCCTCCTCATTCTTCTCGATATGTCTGCTGCCTTTGACACCGTTGACCACTCCATCCTGCTCCAACGTCTCTCCTCCATCGTCCAGCTGGGTGGGACGGACCTCGCCTGGTTCAATTCTTATCTACCCAGTTGTAGCCAGAGAATCACCTGCAAAGGCTTCTCTTTCCGCTCCCACCCTGTTACTTCTGGAGTCCCCCAGGGATCTATCCTTTTTCTCATCTAAATGCTGCCCCCCAGCGACACCATCCAAAAACACAACTATCTGTGTAGCTTCCTCCAGCCCTACAACCCTCCGAGATCTCTGCGCTCCTCCAATTCTGGCCTCTTGCGCATCCCGATTTTAATCACTCTACCATTGGCGGCCATGCCTTCAGCTGCCTAGACCCTAAGCTCTGGAATTCCCGCTCTAAACCTCTCCGGCTCTCTACCTCTCCTCCTTTAAGACATTCCTTAAAACCTACCTCTTTGACCAAGCTTTTCATTACCTTATGTGGCTCGGTGTCAATTTTTGTCTGATAACACTCCTGTGAAGCGCCTTGGGATGTTTTTCTGCGTTAAAGGCGCCATATAAATGCAAGGTGTTGTTGTTGAAGCAGCTCTCCCCGTCAGTATTTGTACCGAGACATTAGAAATCCGATTTAAAACTAGTGATGGATTTTGCGGTTTAAGCACTCAAACCAGGAGCGGGCTCCTTGTGAGCAAATGTCACGCTGTAACGTCAACACAACTCAAGTGCTAGCTTAGCTCAGTGGGAGGCACTCTTGCCCCCAAGTTAGAAAATTGTGCGTTCAAGCCCCACTCGAGGACTTGAGCACATAATCTAGGCTGACACAACTGCAATACTGAGGGAGTGCTGCACTGTCGAAGGTGCCGTCCTTTGGATGGGTTGTTAAATTAGCGTCCCCTCTTTGCTGGTTTCAGTATTTCAACTGGACATTAAAGATCTCAAGGCATTGTTCAGAGATGAGCAAGGAGTTCTCCTGACTTCCTGACTAACCTTCCTCCCTCAACAAATGCTACCAATAAACTGGTCATTCACCTCATTGCCATTTGTGGGAGCTTGTTGTGCAGAAAATGGCAGCCACGTTTGCCCATATAAAAACAGCACCCGCACAATTCTGTTCATCGCATATGAAATGCTTTGGGATATTCCTGAGAAATGGAATAAGGCACTGTATATAATGTAAATCCTCTTGTTTTTTCCTCATGAAAGAGTCATGACTTTTGCCAGGAGCACAGTTATGCTGCACAGTTTTGCGGCGAGGTTACGCAGCGTGGTTACACTGCGCGGCGGAAGTCGCTGTTCAGTGAGATCTCAATCATGCTACTTAGAGGAGGCACCAATCTGTGGTCAGGCACTTCAGGTAACTCACCTCTGGGCTGCCATTACACACCTAGCAGCAGCTGCCTGCAGTCCAAGGTTATCAGAAGCCTGGCTGGCGAACAGTGCACAGAGAAACTTAGAGGGAAAAACAGAGGAAATAAAATGACAAGTGAGCAGCATCCAGCGATTTCTGGCGTCTAGCAGTGAACCAAAACTGGGTACCGAAGAATTGGAGCCCTAGTCACAGGTGGGATGGTGGTGCACTGCAAAGGTCTGTCGTTAAATGGCCTGACACAGATTTACCCTTGCAATTCCCCATTCAGGGCCTGCTTAAGGTTGGCAGTACTGCTGGGGGGAGGGGGCCAAGTACATTCCGGTTTAGTAACTTTCTCTTTTTGAGGTACTTCACCCCTTTACATTCCATTCTAAGTTTCCCAATCTTTGGAATTCTCTACCCCAAAGGGCTGTGGATGCTGAATCGTTGAGAATATTCAAGGCTGAGATCGATAGATTTTTGGACTCTAGGGGAATCAAGGGATATGGGGATCGGGTGGGAAATTGGAGTTGAGGTCGAAGATCAGCCATGATCTTATTGAATGGCGGAGCAGGCTCGAGGGGCCGCATGGCCTACTCCTGCTCCTAATTCTTACATTCTTACTAATACACCTTCTGACAGTTCTCCAAAGCTGCTTGTTCATTCCAACACAGGAATGATAAATCAAAATGAGTCAGACGACAAGCTCTTTAACCTTTCTGCACTTATCATAAAATAGAATCAGAGAATGATACAGCACAGGGGAAGGAGGCCATTTATCCCATCGTGCCTGTGCCAGCTCTTTGAAAGTGCTAGCCAAGTAGTCTCAGTCACATGCCCTTTCCCCATGGCCCTGCACATTTTTCCAATTCAAGTATTTATTCAATTAACTTTTTGAAAATTACTGTTGAATTTGCTTCCTCCACCCTTTCAGGCAGTGCATTCCAGGTCATAACAACTCACTACGTAAAAAAACATTCTCCTCATCTCGCCTCTGGTTCTTTTCCCAACCCTTCATGAATTTGAACACCTCTATTAAATCTCCCCTTAACCATCTCTTCTCTAATGACTTAACAACCCCAGCTTCTCCAGTCACGCCACATAGATTTGACGGATTCCGATTTCCGCTCACGTTTGACACCCTTGTGATATCATCTGCATAGAATGCTGCACCAATTCCAGGCCCAGGAAAGTTGGCAGCACAGAGAGGAATACCAGTGAGTTAGTGACTGGGTAAGGCTCAATCAGCACAGCCCAATAGTTGGCTGACCAGCTTTTTCCAGAACACTTCCAGACAGACATGGCAGGAGCAGTAGACAGTGTCTCACACATCTGTCAATCCTGGAGGAGACCCTTCTACACGCACGGGACCTGGAATCCGATGCCAGGGCATTCCTCACTGACGAAAAACAGCTGAGCGCAATCAGACGAGACAGCATAATCGCCCAATACATTCTCACAAATCCCGGGCTTTCCCTACCGTACCGTACATTTAGGAACAGTACCAATAACATATCGTCCCCAGCTCCCCTAGAGCAGATTATTTTTGAGATAAAGAAAGACTTGCATTTGTATAGCACCTTTCACAACCTCAGGACGTCCCAAAGCAATTTACAGCCAATTTACTTTTGAAGTGTTGTCAATCTTGTAATGTAGGAAAGGCAGCAGCCAATTTGCGCACAGCAAGATCCCACAAACAGCAATATGATGATGACGAAGTAATCTGTTTTAGTGGTGTTGGTTGAGGGATAAATATTGGCCAGGACACTGGGGTGAACCCCCCTGCTCTTCTGCCGTAGAACCTTTTACATCCATCTAAGAGGGCAGGCGGGGCCTCGGTTTAACATCTCATCTGAAAGCCTCAATGGTGTACTCAAGTCTCGGGAGTGCGGACTTGAACCCACAACCTTCTAACTCAGGAGGTGAGAGTGCTGCCCACTGAGCCACGGCTAACACCTCGAGAGACACTGCACCTGCAGAATTCGGGCTTCTGAAGTGGAAAAGCTTCACAAACAAGCCACCCATCATACGCTCGAAATAGGCCATCTCAAGGCGAGGACAAGAAGCTGATTGTTCCGACACCTCTAAATGTACATAAGAAAGTCACGGCTACCGGTGGTCAAAGTTGTGAAAACCCCAACCACTGGCTTCTGGTCTCCACCCTGTTTCCCTAGCAATGGCTCCATGTGTGATGTCAACCTCTTTGAATTCCAGCCTCAACATTGAGTTCAACAACTTTAGATCATAGCCACTACTCCTATTCTCTCAGACTGTAGGTCCTGGTATTTACACCTCCTCTGGACTATTTCTTTTGTTTCTTTACTTGTCCCATTACCTCATCCCTTTTGTCATTTAATCTCGCCTGCCCTCCACCCAATCACAGACCTTTTGTTCTTTCCTCCCCTCCCCTCTTGCCCTGCCCCTGCTTAATATGACCAGTTACATTTCTGTGGTAGCAACAAAACATTAATAATCACAGTAAAAATTAAATTAAAATATTTTTTGTTCGCTAACATGCTGAGATGGGATAGCCCCGTGTCCTGGGAGAGAATAGAGCAACCATGCCCCAGAGAACAGTCAGACATTGCACAGCACAGGCTCTACATATTGTCCCAGAAATTAGGCTCCCTGGCTTCTCGCGGGTGCAAGGATCCTGCGCGCACCTACCAACCGCGCCTGCCGTTGACCTCTGGGCCCACGGGGACTTCAGCTCCTGGGCCTGCCCCAACTGCCGGCGCGCAGTGCTTGCGTGTCCCAGGGGCGTAGTTAGTGCGATGCGTCCCCTGGGATCACGTGGGCCATGGAGAGCCATTGGCAGCAGACCATTTTTCATTCATAGATTTGACAGGAAGACCTGTCAAATCTATGAATTGAAATCGGCCCCAAAACAACAGCTAAACTTCAAATAAATTTTTTTTAAAATCACATTTTTAAAATAACTGTAAGTTAAATAAATTAACTACTTTAAACAAAAATTTAAATTTTTGAAAAAATTAAAATACTTTTTAACAGTGCCAAAAATAAACTTACCTTTCTTTAAAGTATCTAAAAAAGATAAACCTGTTGAAATTTTTTTTAAATTATAATTAATTAACCATTTACTTTGTTTAAAACGGGTCCTGCGCCTCCTTTTTAAAAGTGCAGGTTCTTCAATACTTACCCTCCCGGAGAAACCTGAAAAAAACCCTAAGTTTGCTGCGTGCGCGCAGCCTCTACCGCGCACAGCGGTTCACCTCGGAACCGCTCCCTTCACGAGACCGGAAGTTCCGGTTTCCCGCGCATGCGCAGTGCATGCAGGAAACCGGCACTTCAGGAGGCCTTACGGGTGAGTACACAGCGCGCACTCACCCGGCAAGTGCCGAATTCTTGGCCCAATGTTGCACTTGGAATCGGGATATAAGAGGACTCCTTACCCGTACCCCTATCCAGCACAGTATCCCACTGAATCCCTCATCACACTATCTCACTGTATCCCCCTCCCCTGCAATGATCGCTGTATCATAGCCCTCCACACAGTATCTCATTGATTTCTCCCCATGTGGCACAGTATGCCATTCTAACCAATCCAGTGTACCACCGTATCGGCCCCTCCCCCGCACACCGCATCGGCCCCTCCCCTGCACACCACATCGGCCCCTCCCCCGCACACCGTATCGCCCCTCCCCCGCACACCCCAAATTATTTACAACTGCACTTTCTAAATCACAACTGCCTAGCCTTTGGCCCTCCATTCAGCGCATTACTTCTGCAGCCGTCAACCTGCTCAACGACTTCCCACAAGTCCAATTTTGATGCCTTTACCCCCAGCAAAACCTTTACTCTACCCAACCCTGGTTGATCCTCTGGTCTGGCCCCCAGCTCCGCTTCCCCAAGTCAAAGGGGCACAGACTTGAGCGTATCTGGCACACAGCTGGTTTAGCCATCCGTCGCCAGATCTAGTTGGACCATATCAAACACTATCAGGCTGTACTCTCCTCTGCCAAAACTGCCCACTGCTCCAGGATCAGCCTGGAGAATAAAGACAACCCCCCCCGGCTTCTTTTCTCCACTGCCAATTATCAGTTTAAAATGCTCTCCCCTGCCCCTCCATCCTCACCTCCAACAATAAGAGCGAGGGACTCATGAACTTCTTCACCACAAAGACTGAGAGCATCCATTCAGCTGTCTCTGCTGCGTCCTCCTCTTCTCCTGGCACACCATGCTGAATCTCCCCCATGGTTTCCCCCTGCCCTAGCCCTCAACCCGCTTTCTCCAGTATCTCTATTACCCCTCATACCCTCTCCAAGCTCATCTTGTTCATGAGACCCACTTCCTGCTCCCTTGGCCCTATTCCCACTGGACTGCCAACCATGAAACTTCCTTTCCTGACCCAATGCTAACTAACATTGTAAATGGTTCCTGCTCCTCAGGTACAGTTTCTCTCGCTTTCAATGGTTCCTGCTCCTCAGGTACGGTTTCTCTCGCTTTCAATGGTTCCTGCTCCTCAGGTACAGTTTCTCTCGCTTTCAATGGTTCCCGTTCCTCAGGTACAGTTTCTCTCGCTTTCAATGGTTCCTGCTCCTCAGGTACAGTTTCTCTCGCTTTTGAAAGGGCCATCATCATACCCCTACTCAAAAAACCCATGACCCCCCTCTCTCTCCTCGCAAACGACCACACACCCCATCTCCAATCTCTCTCTCCTCCCCAAAGTTCTTGAACTTATTGTTTCCTTCCAAATCCGTGCCCATCTTTTCTGCAACTCTTTGAATCTCTCCAATGAGGACTCAGTCCTTGCCAATGAAATGGTCCTAACCAAAGTCACAAATTACATCCTCTGTAACTGTGACCGTGAGCCATTCTCCCTCCTCAACCTCCTGTTGCACGGTCAATCAAACTATCCTCCTCCAAAGCCATTCCTCCATTGTCCAGCTCAGTGGAACTGCCCTCACTTGGTACCACTCTTAACTATCCCATTGTCGCCAAAGAATCTGCAGCAATGGCTTCTCTCCCTGCACCGTTACCTCCAGAGTCCCTCAAGTATCTGTCCTTGGCCCGCTTTCTCTTGCTTATCTACATGCTGACATTATCTGTAGATATGGGGTCACCATATCTACAGATATGCTGACAACACCCAGTTCTACACCACTTGTCTAAACTCCTCCACTTGGATGAGCTGACATTTCCTCCATTTAAACATTGGGAAGACTGAAGCCATCGTCTTCGGCCCTCTGCCAAAAGCTCGGTATCCACGCCACTAATTCCACCCCCCTCCTCAGGCTGAACCAGAGTGTTTGCAATCTTGGTCTCCTATTCACTTATCGCGAGCCGAGCTTTCGACTGCATGTACTCTCCACCACAAAGACCGCCCACTTCCAACTCCTAACATCACCCCCTCTGCCCCAGACTCAGCCCAAATGCCGCTGAAACCGTCATCCATGTCTTTGTCACCTACAGACTTGACTATTCCAATGCTCTCCTGGTCAGCTTCCCAATCTACACCCTCCGTAAACTTCAGCTCATCCAAAACTCTGCAGCCTGTATCCTATCCGCACCAAGTCCCGCTCACCCATCACCCTGTGCTCGCTGACCTATATTGGCTCCTGGTCACCCAATGCCTTAAATTTAAAATTCTCAATCTGGTGTTTAAATCCCTTCATGGCCTTGCCCCTCCCTATTTCTGTAACCTCCTGCAGCCCATCAACCGCTCCCCGCCCTGAACTCTCCATTCCTCTGAATCTGGCCTTTTGTGCATCTTCCCCTCAATTCGCCCCATCATTGGCAGCTGTGCCTTCTGCTATCTAAGCCCATGCTCTGGAATTCCTTCCCTAAACCCCTCCGGCTCACCAGCTCCCTCTTCCTTTAAGGCCCTCCTGAAAACCCACCTCGCTGACCAAGGTTTTGATCACCCCTCCTAGTGTCTCCTGCTTTGTCTCAATATCCATATTTGTCTTATTACGCCTTTGTGAAGAGCCTTAGGACTTTTACAGGCACTGTATAAATGCAAGCTTTGTTGCTGTTGTTGTTTATGCAACTCAGTGTCAGCACCTCTGGTGATCAATTCTAATAAAAGGCCATCGACTGGAAACGTTAACTCTGTTTTTCTCCCCACAGATTTCCAGCATCCGCAGTATTTTGCTTTGGTGTAAGTAAAAAACATCTCATTAAGATCCAATTTTCTTGTGTACTTAAACCTTGTTAATCCCCTTGGAGTGGTGTGAGGTCACAGTTTGCACTAAGCACAGACTGCATTAACAAACAGGACGGGAAAGAGGAAAGCCATGACTCTCAGCACTAAAGCTGACCTCCTGAACAAAATCAATGAGCTGCCCAAGATGAGCCAGTGTGACCTGGCACAGCACCTCAATCCTCCGAAATCCACTGTCGCGAACTTGCTGAAACAGGGCGATAGGTTGTACAGCGAGTGGCATCGAAATTCCAAAGGCAATGCGATGGTAAGGATGGGGAGGTCGAGGAGGCACCTCTCCGCTGGTTTCAGAATGCACGTGGGAGAGATGCGCTTATCAATGGCCCCTTTCTAGCCCAAAAGTGCAAGCAGCTGGCCGAAGCACTTGGAAAGACTGATTTTAATCCCCGGAGGGCTGGCTTTAAAGATGGAAGTCTCGCCACAGCACAGTTTCCCACCGCGCATACGAGGAAAAGCTCAACTCCGGTGCAGAACTGTGGATGAAAAAAGGTGTTGCCTGGGCTCCTCGAAGGTTACGAACCCCGGGAAATCTTTTAATTGTGACGAGACTGGTGCCTTCTATAGGTGTGTTGGATATGGGACCCTCGCCTTCAAAAGGTGAAGCTCTGCTTGGCCAAAAGAAAGGATTGCCATTATGGCCTGCTGCAGTATGGATGGCACTGAGAAATGCGATCTACTGGTGATTGGAGAGTCGCAGGACCCTCGCTGTTTTAGAGGACTTCATCACCTGCCTGCAAGTAAGAGCGCCTGGATGACAGCAGACATTATTTTCTGAATGGGTACACCTGTTGGATCACAAACGGATGGGTTGCAGAGTTTTCCTGATTCTGGGCATCTTTTCTGGACACCCTCGTGTCTCTGGGCTGAGGAACAGCCAACTTATATTCCTCCCTGCCAACCCCACATGTCTGATCCAGTTCTTAGACCAGAGCATCATCTACTGTCTGAAACAGCATTATGTTAAGGCAATGAGAGAGAAAAACCTTCAAGCGATGGACAGTAACGCCGAACTGACGGCATTCCAGTGTGTAAAGAGAATCTCTCTCTCGGATACAGTTTGTCTGTTGAAAGGTGCCGGAGACTCTGTCAATCAGCAAACAAGCCAGCGTTGCTTCAAGAGATCAGAGTTTTCTAAATGGTGGCGAGACAAACGCCGAGGAAAATGTAGCAGAAACGGAGACAGTGACATCACCAGGCGGGATATGCGTCAGAGGAAGATTCCTCTCAGCTGTGTCACCTTGGTGACCACGACGCTCAGAAATGATGGTGATACCGAACGACCGACCAATGCTGTCTCTGCGTTTCTCACATTGCGGCGTGCTAGGGAGCAGCGTCCCGATGTAAAGCCAGACTGGGAAACCCTCAGAAAGATGGACATCGTTTGGCGCCATACTGCCAGATAAAGACAGTTCAAACTCGGATTCCAGAGTTCTTTGTGGTGGAGACGTGAAGGACAGATTTTTGTCAATTTTTATCATTTTTAATGCAGATACATTTTTAATTGTTTTAATTTTTATAACTTTAAAAACATTTAACATATGTATATGACTTTGTTGTTTAAATAAAGCTAGTTATACTGCATGCAGTCTTGTTTAGTTTATTCAACAGTGATCTGCTACATTCCTGTTCAATAGTAGAATGCTGTAACAGCGCTAGCCCTTTAAACTGCTCAACCCGTGCAGTGGGCAAATCACGTTAGCACCAATGGGCCCGCTGTATGGTGGGGATTATAATACATGAGCAACGCAGACACTAACTTCACATTTTAACAGTATTTTAGAATTAAGAACTAGTAACGACTAGGTCCAGGATAGGAGAAAGCCTCAACTGTGAAAATATTCATACTTGTGGTATAAGGATCAATCTGCGATACTCATTTTTATCATATAGTATAGAGAAAAGAAAAACAGAAGTGCAAAAATTAAACTCCAAGGAGTCTGTCACCATCTTGTGCCCATGAACAAACTTACTTCAACAGCACTTCCCAGCTTTGCTGCCCCTGCCACCAAGAAGGACAAGAGCAGCAAGGTCACGGGAACACCATCACCCCGGAGATCCCCCTCCACCTCACACATCGCCCTGACGAGGATTTGTACTGTCGTTCCTTCATTGTTGCTGGGTCAGGACTTTCCCATGTAACAGTGGGAAGGCATCACCACAAGGACTGCAGCGGATCAAGGAGAAGGCCCATTCCCACCTGCTCAAAGCAACTAGGGATGGACAATAAATGCGGCCTTGCCAGCAGCACCCACATCCCAGAAGGAAAGAAATGACATCCCATCCCATCCATGATCGTACCTGCTGCTGATTCCACTTGAAGTCTGGAATAAGGATGAAACCGTTTTGTGGATCTGGATTTTCGTAAACTATTCTCTCAACTTCTGCCTTCTTTTCCAGAATGTTGTACACCCACTGAAAGAAAATACATAAGTCAATCTGGGAGAGTTCAGAAAACCTGCCTGACTGTCCACGAGATTAACAGAAGCCATTATACATTAACGTGTCAGGAGAATCTCCTGAATCATTTAAGAAACAGCTGGATATTGTGACGGGTGTGGGAGGGAGTGAACTGTAGGTTCCTTCTGAATGAATTACTGAATAAGCCTTCCTTATTCTCATCTACCTTCTCATTATAGATCAAACAAATGGAAGTCGATTTATTTGAAATGCTTGCTCTTCAAAACGATTTTGAATCCAATTGCCACCATTACCAAGGAACCTGCCATCAAAGAGAGGGTGATCACCTTTAGTTCAATCCAATGCAAAATGAGTCGTGCACTCATTTCTCTCGGGCATGCAGGAGTGGGCCATTTAACTCGTGTGCAATCGCTCTTCATTCATGCATCCACAAGCAAACGTGTTTCGCATATGTCACCAGCAATGTTCCTGCTAAGCCACACAGTCACCTGCGAGGTCCCGCGCAGGCCGCTCACCAGCTTTTACACTGTAAATACCGCGCTTGCACAGAAATTTAAAGGGACCGCACATTAAAAGAAACAGGCCGCGCAGAACAAAGTGCAGCTCACGGGGAACACTGGTCACCAGCCGTTTAAAAACTACCAGCGGTGGGAAACTGAATGGGGCAGATTTCCCTGTTGCTTTGCTTGGGGCTTTTGGATGGCCTGGGAGCAGCGAATACAGGAAAATCGGACAGGGAGAAGTGTGCTCCCCTAACGGAGCCCAATTTCATTTGAATGGATCTAACGTCGGCAAGGCTGCCTGAACGGGCGTGTGCCTCTCCCTGCTCGATTTTCTTCTATTTGATACTCTGATTGCCCCAGGAACTCAAAAACCTACAAAAGCTTTTTCTTGTCTGTTTTACATTGTTCCAAATTACTGGGCCTCCACCCCTGAACCCATACTGCCTGGTTCAAAATTAGACAGGGTGGTTACCCTTCGTCAAAAGAAATCTCACTGAAGGAGCGGGATTGGTCTCACTAGAATACAGCCCTTAGACCGAGTCCTTTGGCTTCAGTTTCTATGCTCCCCATCCTACAGCACGAAAAGCAAGAGACACACAGGCTAATTAGTAAGGAAAGTATATGAATCCACAAACACTTGGAAATGAGTTGGGATATGTGGTTTGATTTACTCTCCTACTGCAATCGAAAGCTGTGTGGGACTCTTTGCTCATAAACTCTAGCAATCTCTGATGCTACTGTGGAACCAGTAATGCACCACTACACAGCACAACGCTAACTCTCTTCATCCTCTCCCACATGTAGAGATTTAGGTTTAAAAATAGAGACTTTATTTCCCAAAATAGTAAATGCACTAAGTGCCATTAAACTATACAGATTAGGAAGGTCACAGCTTCAATCCCTGAATTACTGAGGCCGTCACTGAGCATTCTGCAATGATGTCAAATTCTCATTCCTGTTCACTATCCAGGGGTAAATAACCAGTGAACTGAAGCTTAACTGAACCAGCCATGCCAACACTGTGGTTATCAGGGCAGGGCAGGGCAGAGGTCTCTCCACCATCTACAAGACTAAAGTCGTAGGTGTGATGGAACACTTACCACACGCCTGGGTACCTCCAGCTGCTAGAAAACATCTCAGGAAGCTCAAAAACTATCCAGGACAGAGCACTTTGCTTGATCAGCATCCCTGTCACTGGACGCCACCTCCACCTCCACCACATCTGGGACACTTTGGCTGTTGAATGTACTACCTACAGGCTGCACTGCAGCAATTCAATCGGCTTACTTCAACAGCACCTCCTAGTCTCGGTGGCCTCTGCCACCAAGATGGACAAGAGCAGCAAGATCATAGCAACACCATTATCGCCAAGTTTCCCTTCAAGTCACACACTATCCTGACTCGGACATACATCACTGTTCCTTCACCGTCACTGGGTCAAGACAGCTGGAAGTTTTGCCTGCATCACCCACATCGTAAGAATAGATCATTAAAAATAAAATATCCTGCCAATACTGACTGGCTAGGCTCACACGTAAAGAATATCTGCTTGTGAAGGGTCCCGGAGAGTTGCAGGTGCCCTTGGTACTGTACTCCATTCTGAGTCAGAACCTTCAGGATGACAGGGAAGAAAATCGGGGCGGGGGTGGGAGAAGGAAAATGCAGTTTTATATCTGACGGTGAAGCTGCTGAAAACATATCGCTGTGTGACGGACTAGTGCTGTAATCATTTAAAGTAGCCATTCTAAAGGAGATTCTGTTTCAGTCTGGGACTGCTGCCCAGATAGACAATGGCATGGCTCATTTCCAAAGCTTGGCTGTTTCTGCTACAACACACACTTCAACAGATAAAAAACCAACACCCTTGCAATGCACGCACACACAGCATTCAATCTATCATTCAAATCACAATAATGAACTTAAAAACACTGTTATAAAATGCTGCAGAACAAAGTAGCAGTAGGAGTAATACCTTGGCAGAGTGAGTTCAGGGCCTGGGAGAAGTTGGTCAAGGCTATCCAAAAAAAAACCCGATGAACCGTTTGAGATATAATGGGTGATTCTGTGCTCCTACAGGGGAAGCTGCATTTGCAGGTAGCGGGGGCAGAGACAGATTTACAACACTGTAGCTTTGATTAGCTCGGAGCACTAGACCCTGGATATAGATCGTCTCGTTCACCCATCACCTACACTGGCTCCGGGTCCAGCAATGCTTCGAATTTAAAATTCTCATCCTTGTGTTCAAATCCCTCCATGACCTCGCCCCCCTCTCTATCTCTGTAATCTCCTCCAACTCGCCGAGAACTCTGCGTTCCTCCCAATCTGGATTCTTGTGCATCTCCGATTTCCTTCGTCCCACCATTGGAGGCCCGAAGCTCTTGGATTCCCTCCCAAAACCTCTCCGCCTCTCTCTCCTCAAAACCTACCTCCTTGCACCTATCATAATATCTACTTATGAGGCTCGGTGTCAAATTTTGTTTGTTAACGCTCCTGTGAAGCGCCTTGGGATGTTTTACTACGTTAAAGGCGCTATATAAATGCAAGTTGTTGTACGAAGAAGGGTTTCATATTCCTGGGACACTGGACTAGTGCTGGGAGCACCATTCACTGAACCAAGGTGGTACATATATCCTAGTGGGTAGGATAAACAGGACACTGGGGAAGGTTTTACACTAGCAATGCTGTGGGAAGGGGAGACAGCACAGCAGACTACTGGCTAAGCAACTAAACTAAGGATTGCGAAGGATGATTTAAGCTATGTTTATATAAATACAAGGAAGAAACAAACAATGGATGAGCTGGATGTGATGACGAATAGGGGGAAAATGAACATCATTTCGTTGAATTTCTGCCGCGTTTCTCCAGTGGCGAAACGCCCAGAGAAACAGCTAAAAATGGCCAGTTACAATGTTTCTGCCAAAATCAGAGTGGGCAATTGAAACTTGGCTCAACAAGGAAAATGAGTGAGGAACAAACCTGCAGGGTTATGTGTGCTTTAGAGAAGGAAAGAGAGGGCGATCAGAGAGAAATGACCTGTAATCTATAAAAGGGTCTTGGCAATGAGAGACTTTTTGCTGGATTTAGAAAACAGAAAAAGCAAAAAAAAAAAGTTAGTGCCAGGAATATGCATCAGGCCATCAAACAATCCAAAGGATGGAAACGTATTGCTGTTGGAGGCCCTAAAACAGATGAGTGCTGGATCATCGTTGATGACAACAACAACTTGCATTTATATAGTGTTTTTAACATAGAAAAACATCCCAAGGTGCTTCACAAAGGCACAATCAAAAATAAATGGACACCACACCAAAGAATGAGCTATCAGGAGGGATGACCAAAACATTGTCAAAGATGTGGGTTTTAAGGAAGGTCTTGAAGGAAGTTGAAAGGCGGAGTGGGTTACGCAGGAAATTCCGGAATGTGAAGCCAAGGCGACTGAAGGCATGGCCGCCAATGGTGAATGGGGGAAGGGGTGTACTGGAGGCCAGAGAGCTGGGAGAGGTTGCAGAGACAGGGAGGGACAAGGCATTGAAGAAATTTAAACATGAGGATGAGAATTTTAAACTTAAGGCGTTGGGGGAGCAAAAGCCAATGTCGGTCAACGAGGATAGAGGCAATGTGTGAATAGGGCTTGATGCGAGTTAGGATATGGGTAGCAGAGTTTTGGATGACCTGAAGTTTATGGAGGGTGGAAGATGGGAGGCGGGTCAGAATGATCCTGGGTAGTGGACAGTTTCGGCAGAGGACAGTGAGACCCAATTGAGATTGAGGTGGCCCAGCAGATCTGGGCATGGATGGCAAAGCCTGTTGTGCACTCGATACGCTCAATGTCTACGCCCCTTGGACTGGAGGAAACAAGATGGGAGCCATATTGGGGTGAATGATCAGTGGGGGGGGGGGGGGGGGGGGGGGGAGAGAGAGAGGTTTTACTGGGGGTAAGGACATCAAAGGTGGATTTGAGGGAGTGGTTGAGCAAATCAACAGCTGCAGAGTTATCACGGCAAATAGAGGGCCAAAGGCTTGGCAGTTGAGAGTTTGTTCACGCAGTTGAAAGCAACTCAAGGGAGGGATCAGTTGTAGGGGATGTCAATGTTTCCAACACTGGTAGGACATGTACAATGGGGACAGCTTGCATATGAGCAGAAATTTACTGAAGTTGGGCTGCACCCATTTCTAAAGCAGCATATGAGGGAACTGACAAGGGAGAATGCAATATTAGATTTAGTGTTAACTAGTGAGGAAAGGGAGATAAGCTAAATAGTAGAATGGGAATATCTGGGATCTAGTGACCATAATGTTGTTACTTTGAGTAAAGAAGAGGAAGCCTATTAAGAAGCTTAATTTTAGACAAGCTAAATTTGAGGGCATGAGGGAATACATAAAGTGGGTGGAAATATTTAGAAGAAAGACTGCAGAAGGAAAATGGCAACATTTTAAAAGGATATTTTTTAAGATGCAAAAGTAATTTATCCCTGAAATAAGTTGTTGAAGAAATACAAATCATACAGATAATTTAAAAAGTTACAGAAAGTATTAGAAAGAAGGAGAAAGCATGCAAAATATAAAAAGTTCAGGAAGGGAACTGGATAGGGAGATCTAGAAATAGAGGCCGAGAAATACAAAGAAATATTTGCTGAGAGAGAACATGAACAAAATATAGCTGGCAACCTAAAAGGAGAAGAACAAAGCCTGCTTCAAATATGTCAAAAGCAAGGCATGGGTACAGGGAGGCGATGAGACTAGGTGGGATATTAAAGGGCATATAAAAGCCAGAAAGAACAATACCCCGTGGCCGAGGACAGGGAAGTTGTTGAAATACAAAGCCACTACTCTACAGAAATGCTCACAAATGAAAAGGAGAGAAGTGCCAAAAATGAGGATATAGTTCAATGGTGAGTTTAACGTAGAAACCTTTAAAATGAAAGAGAGCATACAAAGTCTATTCCTCTTAGCTAAAAGTTACATAATTCATATTATTGTGCAAAAAAATCCTTTACATTATCAGGAGCAGACTGTATTGGGGAAGTTCCAGAAATTCAAGATTGATAAGCCTCAGAGTTCGAACGAATTTCATCCCAGTTGGCTCAGGAGATCGTGAATCCCATCATCAACATTTTCTAGAGTGTCTGGATTAGGGTCCCATCCTGGAGGAAGGGAAAGCAGCAAAAGTGACTCCTATTTTTAAAAGAGGGCGAAGGCCAAGCCGCCAAATCACAGCACTGCAAGTCTTTCGATTGTGGGGAAATTGTGTTACTAAGGGTTCCCATTTGGGACTGGTGCCTGTTCAGCTGGGTCTGTATAAGACCACTCAAGGCTTTAAACTAGTACACTGGTTAAGATGCTATGGCTCTTGCTTAAATAGGCCTAATGAGCAAGGAAGTTTTGGAAGGCCTTGATATCAGGTCTCTGTTGTCCTTACCATAACCTATCAAAGATGAAAGGAGTGCTGCACCTAATTGAGGTCCTGTCCTTCATTATACTAATTGACAACTGGCAATTATAGTTTTTGACACTTGCCTGTCCAGTTAAATGACACCTTGGAAATGATCCATGTGACAGAATCAATCCTCTTGATTGGTCACTAATGGTTTGTCCCAGTGAGATTTAGTTAGTAGGAATAGGAATTTATGTCTGTCCACCTGTAAATAAGGGTTCCAAAAAAATTGTTAGAAGATTTATAGAAAAGGCAGAAAGCTAACCGAAGTTAAGAGAGAAATGTAAAGTTTTGGGATTCAGCAGAGAAAAGGACGGTGTGGATTATGTATTAAATGCAAATGTGCTTTTTGTAGTACTGGTAGACAGCTAGAACTGTGAGTACCGTGATTACAGACAGGAAAGCAGCCAGAATGTTGGGATCTTTAACTAGGGGTGTAATTTATATGTTGAGAGAGGTCATTCTAAAGTTATATCTGGCCTCGGTGAGACGACATTGTGAGAATACTGTGCAATTTTAGTCTCTCCATTTAAAAAGTGTTTGTTTATTGGAGGAAATGCAGATGAGGGTTGCTGGATTAATTCCAGAACTAAGAGGGCAGAGCTTTCAGGACATATTAGCTACCCTGGGACATGCTCTCCATATTTAAGATTTGAGGCGATTGGCGAATGTGGATCGAGAGAAGCTCTTCTACCATGTACAACATGGCACAACATCGAGGGCCGAAGGGCCTGTACTGTGCTGTACTGTTCTATGTATGAACTTCAAGAACAAGGGCCCATCGTTTCAAATTAAGGATGACAAAAGAAAATGGAAAGTTCAGGCAAAACATTTTCAGTGAAAGGGATGGTAAATATGTGGAACAGACTACTCTGAAGGACAAGACAGGTTCCCATCAGCAAATAGGATTCAAGGTTATTAGATCTAGAAATCCATCAAGATAATCTTGTAGGGAACTGGATTGGTCAAGATGGACCAATACTGCTGCCTGCAAGTATTCATCACTTAAGTTTGATCTTACTTGTGTTGGCACTGAGCAGGGGCCTGCCACTTACCCACAGAATTACGAGAATTATATAAAGAGGATGCAGTACCAGCGTTGCTCTTGCATATCTCCAAGTGGCCAAACTGGCTGTGGCTTTGGCAGATACCTGAGACAGCCTGCCTGCACACCCACCCTCCTGGCTCAGGAGTGGCCCACTGAACTACAGAGATCATGAGAAAAGGAAAGGAATGAGCAGAAATGGCCATTTATTTATTGAAATGCACAATACCTGAATACTGAAGGTTTGGGACTGAAGGTACGGGATGCTGATGGTCTTATAGTCATCTGCTGTTTCATGGACGAGGTACATCTCCTGCCGTAGGTATTTCTTGATGTGCTTCTCTGTAGCTGGACATACCACTGTGGTCTTTATCTCTGCAAAGGAATGCAGACTTTGTCTTAGAATTTAAAAAGTAACCAGAAAGATGAGTGAAGAATTTTGTTGTTATTCCTCCCCACTTCCCATGCTATGTTTGTTGGGTACAGCATGGACAAGTGGCCTGCTTCTTAGCCTCCAACAATCCCATTCTATAACCACCGAGTAGGAGGTGCAGAAAGCCCCAGTGTTAAGCCCTACTGCCCACAGGGACGTTATCTGGCCTCTGTTCATTGCTTGTCCATGACACAATGGCTGCGGTAGAATCATAGATTGTTACAGCACAAAAACAGACCATTCGGTCCATCAGGTCTGTGTCGGTGTTTGTATCCACATGCCCCACCCATTCTAATCCCACTCTCCTGCTGTTTCCCCCTGCCCCTTCAATATCCCACCCAGTCTAATCCCCCTCCCTTTAATATCCCACCCAGTCTAATCCCCCTCCCTTTAATATCCCACCCAGTCTAATCCCCCTCCCTTTAATATCCCACCCAGTCTAATCCCCCTCCGTTTAATATCCCACCCAGTCTAATCCCCCTCCCTTTAATATCTCACCCAGTCTAATCCCCCTCCCTTTAATATCCCACCCAGTCTAATCCCCTTCTCCTGATATCTCCTGTTAACCAATTCCCTTTCAAAAGAATTCGTGGATTCAATAGTTTGTGGCAGAGATTTTCATATTCGAACCATTCTCCGTGGCAAGAAACTTTGACGAACCTCCTGTTTAATTGTTTTTCTGCCCATCTTAAATTTGTGCCTTTTTGTTACCATCTAAGTGACCAGTGAAACAATCGATCACTATTGGTCACTCCCCATGCAATGAATAGTGAAAGAAAACCTATACCCTATTACTCCAACATTTATCCACACCACCCCCCCCCCCCCCAAAAAAAAGTTAAACGGTCGTCTTGCCTCAAAGGGGGTGCAACGAAGGTTCACGAGGTTGATTCCTGGGTGAGAGGGTTGTCCTATGAGGAGAGATTGAGTAGATTGGGCCTATACTGTCTGGAGTTTAGAAGAATGAGAGGTGATCTCATTGAAACATGTAAGATTCTGAGGGGGATTGACAAGGTAGATGCTGAGAGGTTGTTTCCCCTGACTGGAGAGTCTAGAACTAGGGGGCATAGTCTCAGGATAAGGGGTCGGCCTTTTAAGACTGAGATGAGGAGGAATTTCTTCACTCAGAGGGTTGTGAATCTTTGGAATTCTCTACCCCAAAGGGCTGTGGATGCTGAATCGTTGAGTATATTCAAGGCTGTGAAAGTTAAATATTTTGACTCTAGGGAAATCAAGGGATATGGAGATCGGGTGGGAAAGTGGAGTTGAGGTCAAAGATCAACCATGATCTTATTGAATGGCAGAGCAGGCTCGAGGGGCCGTATGGCCGACTCCTGCTCCTATTTCTTATGTTCCTTTGATAGAAGTGGATTAAAAAAAATTTCTGCTGGTTCATTCCTAAACCCTGGAGTATGAATTTTATTAAATAAAAACAGCTTCAAACAAATCACAAAGATGCTAAAGTTTGTAGCAGCCCAGTATGTGCTGGCCCCACTTGTCTGGATTTCCTAATGTCTGGATTTCCTAATGTCTGGTGTAACGGAGCAATGCAGCTCGACTGTGGATCCAGACACTTAAATACAGTGAAAAAAATAAATTACCAACTCATTACGCTTCCCAGCCACTTCCTGGCTACACCCAACCAAAACCAAATCAGCTATAATGGAAAACGGAAGCGCAAAAGGTCAAACCAATCAAGTAGCTAAAAAGGAAGAAAACTGCAAATACTGGAAATCTGAAGTACAGAAAATGTTGGAAATGGACAGCAGGTCAGTCAGCATCTGCAAAGAGCTCAGGCAGGTCATAACGTTTCAGGCATGAATCCTTCATCATTACCTTTAATAACATAGTGGGGCAGAAGTCGGTTATGGCCTGTTTTCAGGTGCATAACCAGTGGCGTGCTAAACGGGATAGATTAAGAACAGATCTAATAGCTCAAAACTCGGAATCAATGAGGCGCTGTGGGCCATCAGCAGCAGCACAATTGTATTCCACCACAATCTGTCACCTCATGGCCCGTCATATCCCTCACTCCTCCATCACCATCATGCCAGGTGACCAACCCTGGTTCATCGAGGCGTGTCGAAGAGCATGCCGAGACCAGCATCAAGCCTATCTGAAAATGAGGTGCCAATCTGGTGAAGCTACAACATAGGACTAAACAGCAGAAGCAGCATGCTATAGACACAGCTAAGCGATCCCACAATCAACGGATCAGATCAAAGCTTTGCAGTCCTGCTATATCTAGTTGTGATTGGTGGTGGACAATTAAGCAACTAATGGGAGGAGGGTCAAGGAACATCCCCATCCTCAACGATGGCGGGGCCCAGCACACGAGTACAAAAGACAAGGCTGAAGCACTTGCAACCACCTTCAGCCAGAAGTGCTGAGTGGATGATCCATCTCGGCCTCCCCCTGGAGGTCCCCACCATCACAGATGCCAGTCTTCAGCCAATTCACTCCATCAAGAAACGACTGAGTGCAGTGGACACAGCAAAGGCTACGGGTCCCGACAACATCCCAACTGTAGTGCTGAAGACCTGTGCTCCAGAACTAGTAGTACCTCTAGCCAAGCTGTTTCAGTACAGCTACACACTGGCAGCTACCCGGCAATGTGGAAAACTGCCCAGGTATGTCCTGTCCACATAAAGTAGGTCAAATCCAGGTAAATTACTGCCCCATCAGCCTGCTCCCAATCATCATCAGACTCCAGCCTTGGTCCAAACATGGGCAGAAGAGCTAAATTCCGGCGGTGAAATGAGAGTGACTGCCCTTGACAACAAGGCAACATTTGACACCAAGGAGCCCTGGTAAAACTGAAGTCAATGGGGATTGGTGGAAAACGCTCCACTGGCTGGAGTCATACTTGGCACAAAGGAAGATGGTTGTGGTTGTTGGAAGCCAATCATCTCAGCTCCAGGACATCGCTGCAGGAGTTCCTCAGGACAGTGTCCTAGTCTCAATTATCTTCAACTGATTTGTCAATGGCCTTCCCTCCATCATAAGGTCAGAAGTAGGGCTGTTCACGATGATGGCACATTATCCTCTGATAAGGAAGTATCCTATGCCTGCATGCAGCAAGACCTAGACAACATCCAGGCTTGGGGTGATAAATGGCAAGTAACATTTGCACCACACAAGTGACCATTTCCAACAAGAGAGAGCCTAACCACCTCCCCTTGATATTCAATGGCATTCCCATCATCGGGTCCGCCACCATCATTGCCCAGAAACTCAACTGGACCAGCCATATAAATGCTGTGGCTACTAGAGCAGGTCAGAGGCTAGATTTTCTGCGGCAAGTGGCTCACCTCATGATTCCCCAAAGCTTCTCCACCACCTACAAGGCAGAAATCAAATCAGCTACAACAACATTCAAGAAGCTCGACACCATCCAGGATCGGCACCTGATCCACTAGCTTAAACATCCACTCCCTCCACCATCGGTGTACTGTGTCTACAAGTGTATAATATCTAGAGGATGCACTGCAGCAACTCGTCAAGGCTTCTTCGGCAGCACCTCCCAAACCTGCAACCTCCACCACCTAGAAGGACAAGGACAGTAGGTACATGGGAACACCATCACCTCCAAGTTCCCTTCCAAGTCACACACCATCGCTGACTTGGACACATATCGCCCTTTCTTCATCGTGGCTGGTCAAAATCCTGGAACTCCCTACCTAACAACATTGTGGAGTAACTTCATCACATGGACTGCAGCGGTTCAAGGAAAAGGCCCACCATCACTTTCTCAAGGGCAACTAGGGATGGGTAATAAATGCCGGCCTTGCCAGCGACGTCCACTTCCCGATAAATGATTTAAAAAATGCCCCTACAAGGCAGAATATAAAGGGTCTAACAGTAGTTTTAGGTGGCTGCCAGCGATACCTGTAAAATGTGTGAACTCAATATCAGGTCGGATGTCTTTCAGGTGTCCTTTGGGCGCGGGACGTTGGTCTCTGAATTTGGCCCTCGTTGCACCCATTTTATGCCCATAGAACGTGTGCAATGTGGTCCAATTTCTACCCGCCATACTCTGAAAGACTGGTAACTCAGGATCTTAATTAAGTGACAGCCACTTAGTATGTAGGAATTAGCATGCAAGAGCAGTTTGTTTTGCTGACTACACTGATTTAAGTGGGCGTAACTCTCCAAACATTTATCAAAAATGTTCAGCTCCTTTACATGATGTGTAAACAGATTTAAATATTTTCAGTGATAGAACGCAGAGTTTAGGAGTTCAGAAACAGGCAAGGGTTGAGCTTGAGCAGGAAACTCTCACGCCTGGGTGTTTATCAGTTGTGGTACAGTTGTGGTGGATTGCAATACACAGAATGCTTCAGCAAATAAATATGTTCCATCAGGTATATTCAGCTGCTGTTTGCAATATTATGCGCAAAATAACCGATAAGCTTAACATTAGTAATCAGAGACATATATACCTGTGTGTCATTTATCTGAGTAAAGTCGCACGTTTCAAACAGAAACATAGATTATTTTAAAACTTCCACAAGATTTGGAGAGCTAATTTGTAGATTGTGACTGGCGCATCATTACATTGCCACTCAGTGAAGGGATTGTGGATGATGCTGAATGAATTTAAAATGGCATACAATGGGAGAAGAACACGCCAGGGTTCCTGAGGGAAAAGCACACAGGCCGGGATTCTCTTATTTGGGAGGAAGTAAATGTGGGGCTCCTCGGACGTCACCCTAAACCGAGCCCATTACCCTGGGTGGGTGGGGTCATTAGTTATGCACGGCGGGATTCTCTCCACTGAGGGGGAGGCCTGCTGCAGCACCAGAAGATGCAGCGAGGCAGAAAAGCCCCATAGATCATGGGAGCCTTACCGTTGTAGGCCTCAGCAGAGAGCAGCACCTACACAGGTAAGTGTGTGGGCGCCTAGGTGGAGGGTGAGGAGGCCTGGATGAGGCCCTGTCCCTTCATTTCCTGATCTTGAGCCACTACCCCAGGCCTACTGCCAGCTTCTATACCACAGTCCCGAAAGCAGCGGCAACTGGGGCAGACGGAAGGGAAATGCCCCGGCAGTGCCATTTCATATTTTGGTGGGTGGGGAAGGGGCGGTCCCAGGAGGAGGGAAATCCAGGTTGGGGCAGTGAGGTGACAGTAGGAGTTGCTACCAGACTTTGCCTCATTCTCTGCCCACAATCCCGTGCCGTTTAGGGCAGGATCGCAGAGCAGAATACAGCCCCCAATCTTCTCTCTGCCCACAATCCCGCGCCGTTTAGGGCAGGATCGCAGAGCAGAATACAGCCCCCAATCTTCACTCAGCCACACCTTTACACTGCACTAAAACACCTTGCTACCTGATCATTCAGCGTTGTGACTGGTCGAGACTTAACCTTTACCATGCAATGAGCTTGTTTTCTCGTCTTTGCATTATGGAGCTCTCTGGGCCGGCAACAGGATAGCCCGTGCCAGACAAGCTCTCTTTACTGGACGCTTGTACGGGTCAAAGACTGGCCTGGCCATGTCTATGGCATCACTGTCAATCTTTAGACTTGTGATATTCGATTCGCTGAAAAATAACCTGTACAGTCCGCCATTCAACACGATCATGGCTGATCCTCTATCTCAATATCATATTCCCGCTCTCTCCCCATACCCCTTGATGCCTTTTGTGTCTAGAAATCTATCTATCTCCTTCTTAAATATATTCAGTGACTTGGCCTCCACAGCCTTCTGTGGTAGAGAATTCCACAGGTTCACCACCCTCTGAGTGAAGAAATTTCTCCTCATCTCAGTCCTAAATGTCCTAACCCGTATCCTGAGACTGTGTCCCCTCGTTCTAGACCCCCCCAGCCAGGGGAAACATCCTACCTGCATCCAGTCTGTCTAGCCCTGTCAGAATTTTATACCTTTCAATGAGATCCCCTCTCATTCTTCTAAACTCCAGTGAATACAGGCTAGTCGACCCAATCTCTCCTCATACGACAGTCCTGCCATCCCAGGAATCAGTCTGGTGAACGTTCGCTGCACTCCCTCTGTGGCAAGTATATCCTTTCTTAGGTAAGGAGACCAAAACTGCACGCAGTACTCCAGGTGTGGTCTCACCAAGGCCCTGTATAACTGTAGTAAGACATCCTTGCTCCTGTACTCAAATCCTCTTGCAATGAAGGCCAACATACCATTTGCCTTCCTAACTGCTTGCTGCACCTGCATGTTTGCTTTCAGTGACTGGTGTACAAGGACACCCAGGTCCCTTTGTACATCAACATTTCCCAATCTATCACCATTTAAATAATACTCTGCCTTTCTGTTTTTCCTACCGAAGTGGATAACTTCACATTTACCCACGTTATACTGCATCTGCCATGTATTTGCCCACTCACTCAACTTGTCTAAATCGCCTTGAAGCCTCTTTGCATCCTCCTCACAACTCACAATCCCACCTAGTTTTGTGTCGTCAGCAAACTTGGAAATATTACATTTGGTTCCCTCATCCAAATCATTGACATATATTGTGAATAGCTGGGGCCCAAGCACTGATCCCTGCGGTACCCCACTAGTCACCGCCTGCCACCCGGAAAAAGACCTATTTATTTCTACTCTCGGTTTCCTGTCTGTTAACCAGTTTTCAATCCATGCCAGTATATTTCCCCCAATCCCATGTGCTTTAATTTTGCACACTAACCTCTTATGTGTGACTTTATCAAAGGCCTTCTGAAAATCCAAATACACCACATCCACTGGTTTGTGAAGGAATAAGCCATATAATCTATTCAGGAAAATACACCATTCTATGAAAGAATTCTGGCCTTATTAAAACATGACAAACTGAGTTTGGAAATCTAGAAACCCAAATTATGAAAAAGCTGTGATAGCATTGTGGCTATAGAGATAAGATAGTTGTTGACTCTGAATCAATAACCTTATTGAAACAGAAGTTTAAAGGCTCCCAACAGTCTGAATCTTTGGGAACAAGACAATAGTTCACCCTGTACAAGGTGTTCTAATTTACACTTCGTAAAGAAGCACAAACATCTGCCTTCGTAAAAATGACATCAAGTAAAAAAAGCACCTGCTGTTACACCGTTTTTTATGGTAAACTTAGAACACCTAGAGGAGAGACACAATTCTGTAATGCTACCAGCTGAGGAGACTGTAAGAATTGCAGTGGTCAGCAGAAAAATGACTAGAGATAATTTGCTTACATCAGCAGAAAACCTTAAAGAAAACACCACTGGAAAAGGGTATAAATATTGAACTCTCAAATGGGATAGTAGATTTGCTGTAAAGGGGCAAAGCGATTCTCGGCTTCAGAGGCAGGCTCTGTAAGTCTACAACTCTTTGTAACTCGGGGATCAAAGGTACTGTATTTGATTTTGGTGGATATCCTGAATAAAACTAAGAACTGTAAAACTGTAGCGAAGTTAAGATTTGAAAGTAAGGATCTCTGATAATAGAATTGAAAGCTTTCTCTTTTTGGAACTGTTAATGTTGCGATTGACTCACCAACTGTAAATTACATGTCGGTTCTTTAATAAATCTATATATTTTTAGAATTGTCTCACATAAGACTTCTGTATCAAACTCGCAAACTCAATCTCTGTACACTCTTTGGTGAGGAGTTGCAGAATTCTGTGGGAGTTTTCCAGACCCTCGTAATATCCGGAACGTTACAATCTAGCTAAACTTATTAAAAGTGCTATCTGGAGGACGGTAACATTTTCAGGTTGTTCCTTTCCTTTAGGGAGAGATAGTCCGGACCTTTAGACCCAATTAAGCGTCTTTAGGATTCGGTTAGCTCAAACTTTAGTTGAAAGTGAACGTCTGAGGAATACGCCTGGTCCAGGGTAGCCCTAAAGGGGCTAGGACTAGTAATTACCCCTTCAGGATCTCCCTTATCTATTCTACCAGTTGCATCCTCAAAAAACTCCAGTAGTTTTGTCAAACGCGATTTCCCTTTCATAAATTCATGTTGACTTTGTCTAATCCCGTTGACATTTTCTAAGTGTCCTGTTATCATATCCTTTATAATAGACTCTAGTATTTTCCCTACTACTGATGTTAGGCTAACCGGTCTGTAGTTCCCTGTTTTCTCTCTCCCTCCTTTCTGATGATGCCTGTCCGTCTTTCTAAAACCTTGTCCGTGGAATTGTACCCCAACTGGAGTCAGGGGCGGAGGAGAGAGAAAATTGGAGGGGGAAAGGAAAATATTGGGCCGGTTGAGCGTGAAAGCCTAGCTTGCCACTGTGGCACTGTAACCAAGTAATCGCTCATCTAAGAGAACACTGCGCTGGCCTTTCATCCAGAACATATGTGACTGCTGGCAGGTGTCATCAGAAAGAACAAGCACATACAGATATTTTCCACGATCACACATTTCCAATAAAATAATCACCTCCACTTTTAACTCCAAGTAAAGGTACAAACGGGAAGAGACAGAGGCTGTGCTGGAGTGAGGGAGCACGCGAGAGGAATATTCAGTTTATTCCACAGCTCCAGAGTTAATAAAGCTCCTCATCGCAGGCAGATGAAATTAATTTTGCGTTTGTTTAAATAAGATGAATTCACTTTATATACAGGCACTACAATGGGAGGGAAAAAAAATGGAACAAAGTAATTCTGTGAGTCAGGTCCCATCTCACCTCCTGCTCATGTGCCACTTTGCTTCTGACATCACCACAGCAATAGGCAGGCTCATCGCCAAGGGGTTCCTCAGCGGGGAAAGAGCCCGCTGAGATCCAGTGTGTGACAAAGGGAACTTGTCTAAGCCGGTGAAAACATTCAACCCCCAAACAGTATGAATCTTTTTTTTATATACAAACAGTTGGACAGCACTGGTATTGAATCCGAGGCAGAGACTGCTTCCTGCAACAGTTTGAGGAGAAGCCATGTTACAACTTGCATTTAACATAGCGCCTTTAATATTAAAAACATCCCGAGGGAAACAATAATAATGAATGCGCGATGGTGAGAGAGAGATAAAAGAGGCGACCAAAAGCTTAGTTCAAAAGATGGGTTTTAAGAAGGCTTTCAAAAAAAGAGGGGGAAGTGTTTAGGGAGCGTGGCTCCAGAGAATAGTTCCGAGGCAGCAGAAGGCTTTGTCATTACAGGTGAGGTGAAGGGGAGGAGGGCGTGCAAAGTTAGAGGAGGCTGCAGAGATAGGTTGAGGTGAGGCTGTGGAGAAGATAAGGAAAAGGTAATGCTGATAATAGATCATAGAGAGCATGATGACATTGCTGTGAATGACACTGAAACCACCCATAAAACAGCAAAATTAAGACATGATTATTGGATACAGAGGGGGAGTTTTAGAAAAATGAATTTTTAAGAACCTAAAGCCTAGAAACCATGCAGTTCAATATCAGCGTGCAAACGGGATTAGTTCATGTGAAATTACTTTGTATTTTATTAAAAGTGTTAACCCATAAACAGATTAACATTAGTTAAAATAGCGTACAAAGTAATTTCATAATTACACTAATACTGAACTGCGTAATTTCTATGCTAGTGTGAGGGTCAGGTAGGGTACATGGAGCTGTAAGTCATGTTATCAGTTGAACATTGTGACGCTTCAGAACCTTTTAAGTTTACTAAACCCAATACAGCATTTAGATACATTATTTCAATCAGTATCACCTCTGAGACTGTCGAATTATGTATGCAAATTTTGCTGATTGGATTCTTACACAAGCATTTTTTTAAAATCAGGATCTTGCTTGCACAGATTGAGAAGTACAGAATGACATACAGTACAGTAACTGTGAGTATACTATTATCTCTGCTGCAGATCGGGTAGGTGAATGCTGGAGGCTTGATTGATTTTAGTCACCTGTCCATCTGGGACACATTTATGGCTGTAGCACTCTCACCTCTGAGTCAGATGATTGTGAGTTCGAGGAAATAATCCAGGCTGACACTCCAGTGCAACAACAACCACCTGCATTTATATCGTACATGAAACACAAAAAGTTAGCATGCAGGTACAGCAAGTAATTAGGAAGGCAAATGGAATATTGGCCTTTATTGCAAGGGGGATGGAGTATAAAAGTAGGGAAGTCTTGCTACAACTGTACAGGGCGTTGGTGAGACCACGCCTGGAGTACTGCGTACAGTTTTGGTCTTCTTATTTAAGGAGGGATATACTTGCATTGGAGGCAGTTCAGAGAAGGTTCACGAGGTTGATTCCTGGGATGAAGGGGTTGTCTTATGAGGAAAGGTTGAGCAGGTTGGGCCTATACTCATTGGAGTTTAGAAGAATGAGAGGTGATCTTATTGAAACATATAAGATACCGAGGGGGCTTGACAGGGTAGATGCAGGGAGGATGTTTCCCCTCGTGGGGGAATCTAGAACTAGGGGTCATAGTTTCAGAATAAGGGGGCACCCTTTTAAGACAAAGATGAGGGGGAATTTCTTCTCTCAGAGGGTCGTGGATCTTTGGAATTCTCTACCCCAGAGAGCTGTGGAGGCTGAGTCATTGAATATATTCAAGGCGGAGAGAGACAGATATTTGAAAAACAGCGGAATCAAGGGTTATGGGGAGCGGGCAGGAAAGTGGAGTTGAGGCCAAGATCAGATCAGCCATGATCTTATTGAATGGCGGAGCAGGCTCAAGGGGCCAAATGGCCGACTCCTGCTCCTATTTCATATGTTCTTATATAGCGCCTTTATCGTCGTAAAATGTTCACAGGAGAATTATCAAACAAAAATTGACACAGAGCCACATAAGCAGAAATTAGGACAGATGAGAAGAGGTTTTAAGGAGCGTCTTAAAGGCAGAGAGAGAGGTAAAGAGGCAGAGAGGTTCAGGGAGGGAATTCCAGAGTTTAGGGCCTTGGCAGCCGAAAGCACAGCCGATAATGGTGGAACGATTAAATCAGGGGATGCGCAAGAGGCCAGAATTGGAGGAGCGCAGATATCTCGGAGGGTTGTAGGACTGGAGGAGGTTATAGAGATATGGAGGGGCAAGGTCATGGAGATTTAAAAACAAGGATGAGAATTTCCAAATTTAGGCGTTGCTGGACCGGGAGCTAATGTAGGTCAGCGAGCGCAGGGGTGATGGGTGAATAGGACTTGGTGCGAGTTAGGACACGGGCAGCAGAGTTTTGGATGAGCTCAAGTTTATTGATGGTGGAAGATGGGAGGCCGCCCAGGAGAGTGATGGAATAGTCAAGTGTAGAGGTAACAACGGCATGGATGAGGGTTTCAGCAGCAGATGAGGTGAGGCAGGGTCGGAGTCGGGTGATGTTACGGTGGTAGAAGTAGGTGGTCTTGATGATGGCGCTGATGTGGTCGGAAGCTCATCTCGATCTAATACAACACCAAGGTTGCGAACGGTCTGGTCAGCCTCAGACAGTTGCCAGGGAGAGGGATGGAGTCGGTGGCTAGGGAACGGAGTTTGTGGTGGGGACCAAAGACAATGGCTTCGGTCGTCCCAATATTTAGTTGGAGGAAATTTCTGCTCATCCAATACTCAATGTTGGACAAGCAGTCTGATAATTTAGTGACAGAGGAGGGGTCAAGAGAGGTGGTGGTGAGGTAGAGCTGGATTTCGTAAGCGTACATGTGGAAACTGACGCCGTGTTTTCGGATGATGTCGCCGAGGGCAGCATGTAGATGAGAAATGGGAGGGGACTATGGATATATCCTTGGGAGACACCAGAGGCAACGATGCAGGAGCAGGAAGAGAGGCCTTTGTCGGTGATTCTCTGGTTACGATTAGCTGGATAAGAATGAAACCAGGCGAGTGCAGTCCCACCCAGCTGGACGACGGAGGAGAGACGCTGGAAGAGGATGGTGTGGTCAACAATGTCAAAAGCTGCAGACAGGTCCAGTAGGACGAGAGGGATAGTTTACCACGGTCACAGTCACATAGGATGTCATTTGTGACTTTGATAAAAGCCATTTCAGTAATGTGGCAGCGACCGAGACCTTATTGGAGGGATTCAAACATGGAATTCCAGGAAAGATGGGCACGGATTTGGGAGGCGACAACACGTTCAAAGACTTTGGAGAGGAAAGGGTGGTTGGAGTTAGGGCGGTAGTTTGCAAAGACAGAGGGGCCAAGGGTGGGGTTTTTTTGAGGAGTGGGGTGACGACGGCAGATTTTAAGGGGAAGGGGGCAGTACCTGAGGAGATAGAACACTTAACAATATCAGCAAACATGGGGGCCAGGAAGGGAACTTGGGTGGTCAGCAGTTTGGAATAGGGTCAAGGGAGCAGGAAGTGGGTCTCATGGACAAGATGAGCTCGGAGAGGGCTCAAGTGCAGATTGGAGAGAAACTAGAGAAATATGCAAGTTCAGGGCGGAACCGTAGAGGAAGTGAGGGCGTGCTTCACAGTCGGAGCTGCAGTCCTTCTGATGAGGCATTAAACCGAGTTTGCCCTCTCAGGTGGACGTAAAAGATCCTGTGGCACTATTTGAAAGAACAAACTTGCATTTATACAGTTCCTTTCACAACCTCAGGATGTCCCAAAGCGCTTTGGAGCCAATTAAGTACTTTTGAAGTGTAGTCACTGTTGTAATGAAGGAAACACAGTAGCCAATTTGCACACAGTAAGTTCCCTACAAACAATAATGTGATAACCTACTGGTTGGAACAATGATAATCACACATGTCCACTGTGCCAACTTCGGACACAGGCACCAGGTTCATAGCAGTGTATGCAGCCCATTGCGAAACAAAGTACCATTCAGTGCAGCAGCATGTATAACAATGTGCATACGACAATCCTGTGCCCCCTTCCTTATTTACAGAAGGGTCACAAAAGCAGAAAAAACCACTTGCATTTATATAGCGCCTTTTGCGATCTCAGGACGTCCCAAAGTGCTTTCTAATCAATTAAGTATTGTTGAAGTGTAGTCACTGCAGGAAGCGCGGTAGCCAATTTGCGCACAGCAAGGTCCCACAAACAGCAGAGAGATAATGAACTGAATCTATTTTTCGTGATGACTGAGGGATAAATATTGGCCAGGCACTGGGGAGAACTCCCCTGCTCTGGAATAGTACCGTGGGATCTTTTACATCCACCTCAGAGGGCAGACAGACTATCTCCAATAGTGCAGCACTCCCTCAATACTGCACTGGAGTGTCAGCCTAGATTACATCCTCGAGTGTCTGGAGTGGGACATCTCATGACTCCTTAAATACTCCATGAGTTGCTGTAATATCTGTTTCAGTACAAAGGTAATGGGACTCCAACCTGGTGAAAGCCATTGAAGATTTCTAATAGTTTGTGCGCATCGTACAGGTCAGGTACAGGGCAAGTGAGTTGTTGCAGCAAAAAATCCAAAAAGCAGCTGCAATGTGACTGGGGACAAGTCTCCCGGTGTTGATCACTCTCTCGCGCCCTCACGCTGCTTGTCCTCCACACTGTTCCTGTGCCCCGAATGTGTCGGGTTGGAAATATAACTCAGTAACTACTTACTGCCTTACTTTACATAGAATATACAGAAACAGGCCATTCGGCCCAACCAGTCCAATTCAGCGTTTATGCTCCACTCGAGCCTCCTCCACTCCTTCCTCATCTAACTCTATCAGCATAATCCTCTATTCCCTTCTCCCTCATGTGCCTATCTAGCTTCCTCTTAAATGCATCTATACTATTCGCTTCAACCACTCCCTGTGGTAGCGAGTTCCACATTCTCACCACTCTCTGGGTAAAGAAGTTTCTTCTGAATTCCCTATTGGGTTTCTTGTTGACTATCTTATATTGAAGGCCTCTAGTTTTGCTCTTACCCACAAGTGGAAACACTCTCTCTCTATCTACTCTGTCACAACCTTTCATAATTTTACAGACCTCTATTAGGTCCCACCTCAGCCTTCTCTTTTCAAGAGAAAAGAGACCCAGCCTGTTCATCCTTTCCTGATAGGTATAACTTAAGCAAGCCCATTCCAAATGGGCAAGTCACACTGAGTGTAGTAAATGGAGAATCTGTGGGGTGTTGCAAAGGGACTAATCACCGTGGATAACATCAGAAAAGGGAGCCAAAAGAAAATTAAAAATTTGGGTGCACGAAATAGCCTGGGTTTTCGCCGGTTAAGAGTGAGATGTTGCTGGCAGTTAAACCTCGAACAGTTTGTTTGACTAGGAGTTTGTTTTCCTTTTGTTGAGAGTGCAATACTGGTTATATTTTAACCCACATGAGTTGCTGTAAATTGCAAGGTACATTTTATGGGGGAGTTGTACTTAAGTGTTGTGAATAATTCTCTCGTGTTGTTTTTAATTGAGACGTCGCATGTTGCTGAGCCGCAGCTGCTGCAGCCTCGTTAATATTACAAGGCTGTCACCATTGCTGCGTCTGTGTTCTGATTTCATTAATAAGCTGTGATCATTTTAAAGTGCTGTAGGCTACAAAACAAAAGAAAAATGAAAATCCGCTCCAAATTTACTGTCAATACTCTCTGCTATCTCAGCCAAATAGTTATTATTCATATATGAGCCTTGTCAATCAACTATTTGGTCATGGGGGAGGGGGAGGGGGATGGGACGGGCATAGAAGTTGAGCGTGATCCGGTCCTCACCCGACATCCATGCATCTGCAGCAGGGCTCAAAGGATATTGATCAGGAGTTGGAATGCTGGCCGATTCCTCCACACCCCGCCCCAACTCCCCTCCTGCCCCGCCCCAACTCCCCTCCCAACCTCCCGCCCCGCCCGACTCCCCTCCCACCCTGAATCCCCTCCCGCCCCAACTCCCACCCCACCCCAACTCCCCTCCCGCCCCGCCCGACTCCCCTCCCGCCCCACCCCAACTCCCCTCCCGCCCCAACTCCCCTCCCAACCTCCCGCCCCGCCCGACTCCCCTCCCACCCTGAATCCCCTCCCGCCTCAACTCCCACCCCACCCCAACTCCCCTCCCGCCCGACTCCCCTCCCGCCCCGCCTGACTCCCCTCCCGCCCCACCCCAACTCCGCTCCCAACCTCCCACCCCACTCCCAACCTCCCCTCCCAGCCCCAACTCCCCTCCCAACCGCCCAACCTCCCCTCCTCCCGCCTCGCCCCAACTCCCCTCCCAACCTCCCACCCCACCCCAACTCCCCTCCCGCCCCGCCCGACTCCTCTCCCGCCCCACCCCAACTCCCCTCCCAACCTCCCGCCCCGCCCGACTCCCCTCCCACCCTGAATCCCCTCCCGCCCCAACTCCCACCCCACCCCAACTCCCCTCCCGCCCCGCCTGACTCCCCTCCCGCCCCACCCCAACTCCGCTCCCAACCTCCCACCCCACTCCCAACCTCCCCTCCCAGCCCCAACTCCCCTCCCAACCGCCCAACCTCCCCTCCTCCCGCCTCGCCCCAACTCCCCTCCCAACCTCCCACCCCACTCCAACTCCCCTCCCAGCCCCAACTCCCCTCCCAACCTCCCGCCCCGACTCCCCTCCCAACCTCCCCTCCCACCCCAACTCCCCTCCCAACCCACCCCAACCTCCTCTCCCACCCCACCCCACCCCAACTCCCCTCCCTAAAACCAGGGAGTTGAGGCCCCTGTCACTACACCATCAAAGATCAACTTAACTCAGCCTTCCGGACTCAACATTGAGTTCAACAATTTCAGATCATAAACTCTGCCCCTATTTTCTCGGACAGCAGCTGTTGCTGATGATTCTGATATTCCCATTAATAGCTCCTCTAGAGCCATCTTTTGTTAAAGAAAAAAGACTTGCATTTATATAATGCCTTTCACTACCACTGGACATCCCAAAGCACTTTACAGCCAATGAAGTACTTTTGAAGTGTAGGAAACGCAGCAGCCAATTTACACTCAATAAATATTGGTCAGGACACCAGGGATAACTCCCCTGCTCTTCTTCGAAATAGTGCCATGGGATCTTTTACGTCCACCTGAGGTGACAGATGGGGCCTCGGTTTAACGTCACATCCGAAAGACAGCACCTCCGACAGTGCAGCGCTCAGCACTACACTGGAGTGTCAGCCTAGACTTTTGTACTCAAGTCTCTGGAGTGGGACGTGAACCCACAACCGTCTGACTCCGAGGCGATGGTGTTACCAACTGAGCCACAGCTGACACGGTCAGCTTCACTTGTCCCATTACCATCTCCTTTCACCTTGCACCATCATCCTTTTTGTCATTTCATCTCTCCTGCCTTCCACCCTGTCACAGGCCTTCCCTTTTGTTCTTTCCTCCCTTCCCTCCTGTCTCTGTACTTGCTTAAAATCCGTTACATCTCGAACCTTTTCCAGTTCTGATGAAAGGTCATCGACCTGAAACGCTAACTCTGTTTCTCCCTCCACAGATGCTGCCTGATCTGCTGAGTATTTCCAGCATTCTCTGTTTTTTTTATTTAACTCAGCACAGTCCGTACATTAAACCTCAGACTTCCTGTTCTGAAGAGCTCCGTTAATAACTCAACAAACTTGCTGAGCCATCAAGGGAGCCTGTTTTGCAGTGTGAATTATAATGCATTTCTCCATTTAATAAATCTTTACATCTCAGGACTCTACCTTGTACAGCAGACATTACTGGATCACGGGTCAATTGCAGCATTTTATAACCAAGAGTTTCCAATTTTTGTTTGTTTGCTTTACGATATTTAGTCCTTAATTACGTGTCATAGGCCTATATTAAGGCAGTTAAATTAGAGTCGCCTGCCTTTTTTGGGCTCTGTCTGCTTTTGCGAGTTCTCTCGGTTGGGTCAGATCGGGTCTGAGCAGTTAGATCACGGTTCACAGAATAGCTCACACAATAACTGTGGACCTCGCAAGCAGTGCGATGTCACAGCATCCCTCGGGATGAGCTATTCGAAGAGAGAACTACTCCCCCATTTCAACACACAAGTCCTGCACCGGAGACTAAAACCTCATCAAAAAAGGCCTTCCCCACACACAGCGCTGGGTTTCCAAATACACCCCCCACCCCTCTACCCCCCGCCGCCAATCTGCACTCTCTGCCTTCGCTCTTCCCTTTCCTCTGCTTTCTTCAGTCTGTCCGAGCTATGGTGGGTGGGCGAGGCAAATCGTTTGGTAGCACTGCCAGCGGCTTAAGAACACATCGCCTGCCTCTTTGCTGGGAGTCGGCAGGTGGCCGCAAGGACCTTGAGGAGGCCGTGGGAACCTCAATCTAAACCGGGGACATTGCTCTTTCGTTGCCCGAGTTGGAAAATTGTTCTGAGAGAGCTCTTAGTTCGGCTTTCCTCAAGTTTCTTCTCTGTAGAATGCTCCGTGTTTGGGCAGATTGTTACACCGACATGTTGATCCTGTTCCAGATCCGTCGGAAGTTCCTTGGCTTGGATGCGCTGCTAACACAGGTGTGGGGGAAACACTGCTTCTCAAGTCCAGAAACACCCCATTAGAATTCTGTCCGAGTAAATCAGAGCAAGGCTGGGTGACTGCTGTCCAAATAACTCTGGGTAAACCCCATCGTTGCGTGGGACCTGCAGTCACTTTGCTGAAACAATGATGGAAACCAGCCACCGTCTCCCCAGGGTTAAGCTCTGAAGTCGATCTCATTTAGTTAACAGTTAGATACCAGTGAGGGGTCATTAGGAAGCAGACTGATACAAAATAGGAATTGCATCCTGCAGTATCGGTCGGACATGGGTCCCCCTGATTTTTGAAGGAATTGATGTGGTGTTGGCTATTACTAGTCCTGGTCTCACCCAGTCCCTCGATGACATCTCGTCCCCAAAACAGATAAAAGTAGGATTTCCCATTTGAAGTTTAAACCCTCAGAAGACTGAAGAGAAGGACACATGGTTAAAAAGCTTTGCTCTGTATTTGCCTCGTATACTCAACATCAGATTCATGCTAACTATGCTTTTCCAAAAATTAAAGAGTTATTTTACCATTGAGTGAAAACCTTCCGTTTACCCGCGAACCGCTATTAAAATTGTCCATCAGGATACAACTGGGGTTTTTTTTTTGCACCCAATTTTACTTTGATGTTACCAAAAGAAAAATGGGAAGCGCCCATACAAGCCTGGCTTTTGCTTTCAATGAAATGGTTAAACTAAGGACTAAAAATCGTAAAGGTAAACAACAAAAATTGGAACATCTAGTTACTGTCGTTATACAAGGTAGAGCCCCAAGATGAAAAGATTTATTAAAATGGAGAAATGCATTATAATTCAAAACAGGCTCCCCTGATAGCCACTCAACAAACTTGCTGAGCTAACAGAGCTTTACAGAGCAGGGAGGCCCAAGGTTCAGTGCCCGAACTGTGTTGAGTTAAATTTATTTCAGCTGGAGGAATCAGCCAGCATTCCTGCTCCTGAGCACTATCCATTGACCCCTGCTGCAGATGAGAACACAAGAACATAACTACATAAGAATTAGGAGCAGGAGTGGGCCATTTAGCCCCTCGAGCCTGCTCTGCCATTCAATAAGATCATGGCTGATCTTCGACCTCAACTCCACTTTCCCGCCCAATCCCCATATCCCTTGATTTCAACCTAGAGTCCAAAAATCCATCGATCTCAGCCTTGAAGAAATTCCCCCTCAGTCTTAAACGGCCAACCCCTTATCCTGAGACTATGCCCCCTAGTTCTAGACTCTCCAGCCAGGGGAAACAACCTCTCAGCATCTACCCTGTCAATCCCCTTCAGAATCCTATATGTTTCAATGAGATCACCTCTCATTCTTCTAAACTCCAGAGAGTATAGGCCCAATCTACTCAATCTCTCCGTCATAGGACAACCCTCTCATCCCAGGGATCAATCTAGTGAACCTTCGTTGCACTGCCTCTAAGGCAAGTACATCCTTCCTTAGATAAGACCACCAAAGGATGCATGGATGTCAATTGATGACAGGATCATGCTCAACTTCTATGCCCCCCCCCCCCCCCCAAAATGACAAAATAGCTGATTGATAAGCCTCACATTTGAATAATGGCGATCTGGCTGAGGTAGCAGGGAGTATTTGGCGCTGTGGAACACGGCAGAGGCAAGTTTTGTGCGCAGTGAAAGGGGAAGAGAGAGATTATTAAATTCAGAGATGGAAGAAAGATAAAAATGAAAAAGTGGTTCTTAAATCTAGCGGAGGAATAAGAAGGATTAAAGGAAAGAGGCGAGAAGTTATTAGGTTTAGATCACATTAAAAAACTGTAATTTAAAAGAGCCAGAATCTGAGCACAGAAAGGAACAAACTTGGAAGAGAATAGTTTTATCAAGTCGACAGGTAAATCACCAACAGATTAGACTGCAGTGCGGCAATTCGCTTACTGGGTTGGTTCGCAAAACAGTTGATTCTAGTAATGTTTTAGTGAATCAGGGCCAGCAGCCAAGTCGGGAACAAAAAGCATTTAATTATCATTCATTTAATGAACACGCGTGTAATTCTCCGCTCCACTCCCACTCTGACCTCTCCCTCCTCGGCCTCTTACACTGTTCCAATGAAGCTCAACGTAAGCTCGAGGAACAGCACCTCATCTTTTGGACTCAACACGGAGTTCAACAATTTCAAACCATAACCTCTGCCCCTATCTTGGTTTTTCTCTCTCTCTCACATGGCAGCTGTCGATCATTCTGCCATTTACGCTTCATCTAGACCCATCTTTTGTTTCTTAACTTGTCCCATTACCATCTCCTTTTGCCTCGCACCATCATCCCTTTTGTCTCTTAATCTCTCCTGCCTTCCACCCTGTCACAGACCTTCCCTTTTGTTCTTTCCTCCCCATCCCTCCCCACCCCTGCCCCGACACTTGCTTAAAAATCTGTTACATCTCCAACTTTTTCCAGTTCTGACGAAAGGTCATCGACCTGAAACGTTAACTCTGTTTCTCTCTGTACAGATGCTGCCTGACCTGCTGAGTATTTCCAGCATTTTCTGTTTTTTATTTCAGATTTCCAGCATCCGCGGTATTTTGTTTTTGTTGTGTGTGTGTGTGTGTGTAATCTTGCCTTCCTTCTGTTCTGATGCGTTATTCTAGTGCCTGCAGGGTTTGAATGCAGTCAGCGATTTCCTTTCCAGCCAGGCCAGTGAGAGTCACTTGTATCACAGCGACCGTCATCAACTCTCACATCACCGTGTGCACAGGTGGCAAGCTCGCCCGAGGCTGGTGATCACTGCAGTGTCATCAGTGCCAACCCAAACTCTGGTATCTGGTTCTAAACCCTCCTTGGGGACTTTGGGGACGTTGTCGAGATTTGCAGAAATCTCCGAGCGTGTCGCTCTCTCCAGCTTTGGCGCTAGTGTTTGTGGCCACTTCATTCGTGAGTGTGGCGGAGCTCACAGACTTTCTCCTGCACTTGCTGGCGCTGCTTTAGAATAAGGGGCTGCTCTTTCAAAACTGAGATGAGGAGAAACTTCTTCACTCAGGAGGGTAGTAGGTCTGTGGAATTTGCTGCCCCAGGAAGCTGTGGAAGCTGCATCATTAAATAAATTTAAAACAGAAATAGACAGTTTCCTAGACGTAAAGGAAATTAGGGGTTACGGGGAGCGGGCAGGAAATTGGACATGAGGCTGAGTTCGGATCAGTCAGGGCCCTGTGGGTGGCGGAGCGGGCCCAGGGGCTGAGTGGCCGGGTCCTGCTCCTACTTCTTGTGTTCTTTAGATTTGAGGTTAGGATCAGATCAGCCATGATCTTATTGAATGGCGGAGCAGGCTCGATTGGCCTACTCCTGCTCCTATTTCTTATGTTCTTATGCTTCACCTCTTTCATGCTGACTTTTTGCTTTTAAAGTACTTCAAATGCAACCAAAGAGCTTCTCTCAGTGACCTTGCAGTACAAAGAAAGAACTTGCATTTATACAGTGACTTTCACAACTTCAGGATGTCCCAAAGTGCTTTACAGCCAATTAAGTGTTTTGAAGTGTAGTCACTGTTGTAATGTTGGAAACGCGGCAGCCAATCTACGCATAGCAAGGTCCCACAAACAGCAATGTGATACTAACTAGATCATCTGCTTGAGTGATGTTGGTCGAGGGATAAATATTGGCCAGGACACCAGGGGCAACTGCCCAACTCTTCTTCGAAATAGTGCCATGGGATCTTTTACAACCACTTGAGAGGGCCGACGAGGCCGCAGTTTAACTTCGCATCCAAAGGATGGCACCTCCGACAGTGCGCCGCTACCTTAGTACTGGATTATGTGCTCAAGTCTCTGGAGTGGGACTTGAACCCACAACCTTCTAACTCAGAGGCAAGAGTGTGCTACCAACTGAGCCACGGCTGACTTACTTTACACTTCAGACATCGCATTTCAAAGTATCACAAGTATTAAAAAGAGAAAGGCATTAATTTCATGATTCGGTCAATTCCAGGTTATTTGCCGTTTGCGAAGGAGGTTCCTGGAAATTTACAAGGGGCTGGTAAACTGCAAACAATAACACTCGCGCTGTTGTAAAGTTGAGTAGCATCCAATTTACTGCGATGAACGCCACTGGAGATCACAGCAGCTCTGCAGCCAAGTAAAGTAATTCATGCAGACCATGACGCAATGGGCAGCTTGCAAAGCTCACAGGAGAAAGCACATTCTGCCAAGTATAACTGCAGCAAGTCTGCGCTCCTGGAGGGCCCCTGGCACGCACTGACCTGAACTCTGGCACAAGCCAACATCTTGGAGAGGACCAGGGAGGGTAGGTCCACATTCCAATCGAGGGACATGGAGCAAAGGCGGGTAAATGGAATTGAGGTGCAAATCAGCCCTGATCTCACTGAATGGTGGAACAGGTTTGAGGGGCTGCATGGCCTACTCCTGTTCCTATGTCTCAAAAAGGTTCTGTCGCAGCACTCAGTGCGTGGCACTAGATGTCACTAGCTTGCTGCCATGGGTCTGGCTTCCGCAGAGAATTACAAAGGTTCTATATGTAAATGGGTTTCAGATCCAGAACTGCGCAACAGTAAATGTGTTTAAATAGGTTATTCAGTATACAGAGCACTTGGAGGCTATTCAACTCAATAATGCGCTATATAAATACAAGTATTACTTGTCCAGCACACCCTACTTGAATCACTTAAAGCCAAAAATTAATCAAATCCAAAAGGTAAGAGGCCAAATTGTATTTTCCTAAAAATTGTTCTTATTGTAAACTGTTGGCTTTACTTCAGCCTTTCACTAAAGCCTATTCGTTCCTTGCCAGTGAGGCGACAGCTGCTACAGTATCTGGCACCGGTGACCTACTGCACTGAAATTAATATATTGCCGCCACTGGGCGGCGCTGTGATGCCAGCATCACATGTCTGAATGCCTGCACAGCACCACCTAGTGGCTGTGATGAGGTGCACGTTGGAATTTGGCGTCACCTAGTGGTAGGGAAAAGATGCTGCAGCAATATAAAATCAAAGAATGATACAGCATAGGATAGAGCTCTCCCAAATAGTCCCACTCCCCTGCTTTTTCTCCATAGCCCTGCAAATTTTTCCACTTTAAGTACTTATCCAATTCCCTTTGGAAAGCTATTATTGAATCTGCTTCCAACACGCTTTCAGGCAGTGCATTCCAGATCATAACAACTCGCTGCATAAAAAAAAACTTCATCTCGCCTGTTTTTTTTTCTCCAATTACCTTAAATTTGTGTCCTCTGGTTACTAACCCTTCTGCCACTGGATAAATAAGTTTCTCCTTATTTAGTCAAAACCCTTCATGATTTTGAACAACTCTACCAAATCTCCCCTTTACCTTCTCTGCTCCAAGGAGAAGAACAACCTTAGTTTCTCTAGTCTCTCCACACAACTGAAGTATTTCATCCCTGGCACCATTCTAGTAAATCTCCTCTGCACCTTCTCTTAAGGCCTTGACCTCCTTCCTAAGTGCGGTGCCCAGAATTGGCCACCATTCTCCAGCTGGAGTCTAACCAGTATTACATAGAACATAGAACAGTACAGCACAGTACAGGCCCTTCGGCCCTCGATGTTGTGCCGAGCATTGTCCGAGACCAAGATCAAGCTATCACATTCCCCATCACTCTGGTGTGCTCCATGTGCTTATCCAATAACCGCTTGAAAGTTCCTAAAGTGTCCGACTCCACTATCACAGCAGGCAGTCCATTCCACACACCAACCACTCTCTGAGTAAAGAATCTACCTCGGACATCCCTTCTATATCTCCCCCCATGCACCTTATAGTTATGCCCCCTTGTAACAGCTGCCTCTACCCGAGGAAATAGTCTCTGAACATCCACTCTATCTATCCCCCTCATCATCTTATAAACCTCTATTAAGTCGCCTCTCATCCTCCTCCGCTCTAAAGAGAAAAGCCCCAACTCCCTCAATCTTTCCTCATAAGACCTCCCCCCCAAACCAGGCAGCATCCTGTTAAATCTCCTTTGCACTCTTTCCAATGCTTCCACGTCCTTCCTATAGTGAGGTGACCAGAACTGCACACAATATTCCAAATGTGGTCTCACCAAGGTCCTGTACAGTTGCAGCATAACCTCACGGTTCTTAAACTCAAACCCTCTGTTAATAAACGCCAACACACCATAGGCCTTCTTTACTGCTCCAGCCACTTGAGTGGCAACCTTCAGAGATCTGTGGATATGAACCCCCAGATCCCTCTGCTCCTCCACGTTCCTCAGAACCCTGCCGTTGACCCTGTAATCCTTATTCAAATTTGCCCTACCAAAATGAATCACCTCGCACTTATCAGGGTTAAATTCCATCTGCCATTTTTCGGCCCAGCTCTGCATCCTATCAATGTCTCTTTGCAGCCTACAACTGCCCTCCACCTCATCCACTGCTCCACCAATCTTGGTGTCATCAGCAAATTTACTGATCCACCCTTCAGTCCCCTCCTCCAAGTCATTGATAAAAATCACAAACAGCAAAGGACCCAGCACCGACCCCTGTGGCACACCGCTGGTAACTGGTCTCCAGTCCGAAAATGTTCCATCCACCACCACCCTCTGCCTTCTATGAGATAGCCAGTTACTTATCCAATCGGCCAAATTTCCCTCTATCCCACAACTCCTTACTTTCTTCATGAGACGACCATGGGGAACCTTATCAAACGCCTTACTAAAATCCATGTATACGACATCAACTGCTCTACCTTCATCTACACACTTAGTTACCTCCTCAAAGAATTCAATCAAATTTGTTAGGCAAGACTTACCCTTCACAAATCCATGTTGACTATCCCTGATTAAGTTGCCCCTTTCCAAATGGTCATAAATCCTATCCCTCAGGACCTTTTCCATTATCTTACCAACCACCGAAGTAAGACTAACCGGCCTATAATTACCAGGGTCATTCCTATTTCCTTTCTTGGAGAGGAACAACATTCGCCACTCTCCAGTCCTCTGGTACCATCCCCGTGGACAGTGAGGACCCAAAGATCAAAGCCAGAGGCTCTGCAATCTCCTCCCTTGCCTCCCAAAGAATCCTAGGATATATCCCATCTGGCCCAGGGGACTTATCGACCCTCAGGTTCTTCAAAATTGCTAAAACATCTTCCCTCAGAACATCTACCACCTCCAGCCTATCCACCTTTATCACACTCTCATCCTCAAGAACATGGCCCCTCTCCTCGGTGAACACTGACGAAAAGTATTCATTCATCACCTCTCCTATCTCTTCTGACTCCATGCACAAGTTCCCACTACTGTCCTTGACCGGCCCTACCCTCACCCTGGTCATTCTTTTATTTCTCACATAAGAGTAAAAAGCCTTGGGGTTTTTCTTGATCCGACCCGCCAAGGACTTCTCATGCCCCCTCCTAGCTCTCCTAAGCTCTTTTTTTAGCTCATTCCTTGCTACCTTGTACCCCTCAATCGACCCAACTGAACCTTGTTTTCTCATCCTTACATACGCTTCCTTTTTCCTCTTGACTAGACATTCAACCTCTTTTGTGAACCATGGTTCTCTCACTCGGCCATTTCCTCCCTGCCTGACAGGGACATACCCATCAAGGACACGCAGTAATTGCTCCATGAAAAAGCTCCACTTTTCGTTTGTGCCTTTCCCTGATAGTTTCTGTTCCCATCTTATACTCCCTAATTCTTGCCTAATCGCATCATAATTACCCCTCCCCCAATTATAAACCCTGCCCTGCCGTATGGCCCTATCCCTCTCCATTGCAATAGTGAAAGTTACCGAATTGTGGTCACTATCTCCAAAGTGCTCTCCCACATACAAATCAAACACTTGGCCCGGTTCATTACCCAGTACCAAATCCAACGTGGCCCCACCTCTTGTCGGCCTATCCACATATTGTGTCAGGAAACCCTCCTGCACACACTGTGCAAAAACTATCCCATCCGAACTGTTTGACCTATAAAGGTTCCAATCAATATTTGGAAAGTTGAAGTCACCCATGACAACTACTCTGTGACCTCCACACCTATTCATAATCTGCTTTGCAATTTCTTCCTCCACATCTTTATTACTATCTGGGGGCCTGTAGAAAACTCCTAACAACGTGACCGCTCCTTTCCTGTTTCTAACTTCAGCCTATATTCTATAAAGGTTTAGCATAACTTCTTTGCTTTTGTACTCTATCCCTCAATATTTGGAAAGTTGAAGTCACCCATGACAACTACTCTGTGACCTCCACACCTATTCATAATCTGCTTTGCAATTTCTTCCTCCACATCTTTATTACTATCTGGGGGCCTGTAGAAAACTCCTAACAACGTGACCGCTCCTTTCCTGTTTCTAACTTCAGCCTATATTCTATAAAGGTTTAGCATAACTTCTTTGCTTTTGTACTCTATCCCTCAATATTTGGAAAGTTGAAGTCACCCATGACAACTACTCTGTGACCTCCACACCTATTCATAATCTGCTTTGCAATTTCTTCCTCCACATCTTTATTACTATCTGGGGGCCTGTAGAAAACTCCTAACAACGTGACCGCTCCTTTCCTGTTTCTAACTTCAGCCCATATTCTATAAAGGTTTAGCATAACTTCTTTGCTTTTGTACTCTATCCCTCTATTTTATGAAGCTAGGGATCCCGCATGCCTTTTTAACAGCTTTCTCAACTTGTCCTGCCACCTTCAAAGATTTGTGTAAATATACCCCCAGGTCTCTCTGTTCCTGCACCCCCTTTAGAATTGTACCATTTAGTTTATATTGCCTCTCCTCATTCTTCAAACCAAAATTAATCACTTCACACTGCTCTGTGGGAAATTTCCTCTGGATCTATTCCAAAGATAAGTAGGAGCCAGACTTCAAAACAATGGAATCTATCATCCAGTTCAGTTCCAGGAATATGGAGATAAATAATTTCCATCGAAGTCTGTAGCCCATGGGACAATGACATGCTTTGTACTGCCACTTCTATCAAGGTAATATTTAAAAATACACTAAAACCTGTAAAATGCTTAGCAAGTGGAAATGAGAGAAATAGATTATAAAGTTAAGGAAACTATAAACTAAAAGTTTCAAAGGATTAGAATGTGCTAAGCACCAAGAATGTTGATTCAGCAGACAACATCGAACAGCAAGGTCCCACAAACAGCAATGTGATCATGACACAATAATCTGTTTTAGGTAGGGTTGCAAAGGGGTGGAAAGTTTCCGGTAAATTTCCAGAAATTTTCCACGGGAAGTTTAGCTTGGGAATTTTGCCCAAAAAAGCACATACTAGCATAATATTGTTGTTTTTTTTTGTCTTTCTTTTTTCCCACAGGTCCTCTCTTAAAATTACTAACAGAGATGGAATCTTAATTATTAAGGAATTTCTTAATCAATATATGTTTATCTTCTTACTTGGCTTGTTTTAATAATTACAAGTTTTGTGTGTGACTGTGAACAAATGTGTCCTGATTGGTTGGATGAGTGGATGAGCGATTAGCTCCCTCTATTGGTGATGTAGCGTCGTGCGTGCACAGGTCATGCTTCCATCACATGGATCATCAGGAAAAATTTACTCACCCTGGCCTGTTGCAATCGTGCTGATCGACCGCAGTTCGACACAGAGACGAATGCCCTTTATTTCTCTGCATAGAACAATGCCACGTTTACCGTCGGATGTGTGGAAGCATTTTACCCCAGGCATTAAAGATGGAAAGACTGTGTACATGTGGAAAGACTGTGTACATGTGCAAACACTGTACAAAGCCATATGTAAAGAATGCCACAAAGATGCAGCAGCATTTATCCAAATGCAACAACTTCACTCAAAGCTCACAGCAGTCAGCCCAGAGTTCCTCTGCTTCCATTCAAGAAGATGATGGTTCACATTCAGCATCAGGTTCCTTATCATCAGCAACTCCTGGCCCACTTGGAAGGTTCTTTGATACAATGGATAACCATAGCCAGACTGTTGCCTCACAGCGCCAGGGACCCGGGTTCGAATCCAGCCTCGGGTGACTGTCTGTGTGGAGTTTGCACATTCTCCCTGTGTCTGCGTGGGTTTCCTCCGGGTGCTCCGGTTTCCTCCCACAGTCCAAAGATGTGCGGGTTAGGTTGATTTGGCTATGATAAATTGACCCTTAGTGTTAGGGGGATTAAATACGTGGGGTTACGGGGATAGGGTGGGATATGTGTCGGTGCAGGCTCAATGGGCCGAAATGGCCTCTATCTGCACTGTGGGGATTCTGTGAATGCAGATGAGTGCCTTGCTCGAGCTGTATATGCGACAGGCTCACCCCTCATGCTCACAGCCAATGTGTACTGGAAGAGATTTTTCAATGTTATTCGCCCTGCATACTGTCCTCCCACCAGACATGCTTTGTCTACTTATTTGCAGGAGGCTGAGTATAACAGAGTCCAAAGAAAGCTCAGAGAAACAATAGAGATGGCAGACTGTGTTGCAGTTATCTCAGATGGGCGGTCAAATGTACGAGGGGAGGGCATCATAAACTACATCGTCTCCACTCCTCTCCCAGTGTTCTTCAAGAGCACAGACACGAAGGACAACAGACACACAGGCACATACATTGCTGATGAGCTGAAAGCGGTCATCAACGATCTTGGATCACAAAAGGTCTTTGCAGTACTTACTGACAATGCTGCGAATATGAAGGCTGCTTGGGCTCAAGTGGAGGAGGCCTACCCTCATATTACATCTATTGGGTGCGCAGCTCATGGGCTCAACCTGCTCCTCAAGGACATCATGGGTTTGAGAACCATGGAAACACTGTACAAGAGAGCCAAGCAAGTTGTTAAGTCTGTCAGGGGAAAACAGGTAGTTGCAGCAACCTACAACTCCAAGCAAACAACAAAGAACAAGAACACCACACTGAAGCTGCCCAGCAACACTAGATGGGGTGGCATTGTCATAATGTACAACATAATGTACAACAGGAGGGTAAGGAGTCGCTGCAAGAAATGGCAATATCCCAGTCTGGGGATATGGAAACCACCATCAAGAAAATACTGCTGGATGATGTGTTTTGGGAGAGAGTGGTTAGCAGCCTTAAACTACTCTCACCAGTAGCATCTGCAATTGCTCAGATTGAAAGAGATGACGCTGTCTTGTCAGATGTTCTCAGGCTTTTTGCTGATTTAAAAGAACAAATCAGCACTGCCCTACCCACATCCCTACTGCTCAAAGCAGAGGAGAAGGCAATTGTTCAATTCATACAGATGCGTCAAGAATTTTGTGTCAAGCTGATTCATGCTGCAGCATACATGCTGGACCCAAAGCATGTTGGGAGACCAATACTTTCTGGAGAACAGATCAACAGCGCTTACAGTGTGATTTCTACCCTCTCACGCCACCTCAATCTGGACGTGGGCAAAGTTCTGGGAAGTCTGGCAAAGTTCTCTACCAAGCAAGGTCTTTGGAATGGGGACGGGATATGGGAATCATGCAAGCATATCAGTGCACATACCTGGTGGAAGGGACTTTGTGCATCTGAGGCCCTGTCACCCATTGCATCGGTGATCCTCCAAATCCCACCTTCATCAGCGGCCTCTGAACGAAACTGGTCACTTTTTGGGAATACGCATACAAAGGTGCGCAACAGGCTGACTAACAAGAGAGTGGAAAAACTGGTGGCTATCCGGGCGAACCTACAACTTATTGAGCCAGATACAGAAGTGTCCACCACACAGCTAGACAGTGACACAGAGGAGGAAATGGACACGTCAGAGCCAGAGTCAGAGAATCAGGAGGAGCAATGATGAGAAGAAGACTCAGAAGACTCATGAGTAGAAGACTCAAAGGGACAAAATAAAAACAAATTACAGGCTAAATAAGCTGACGCTCTTTTTATTTTATTTTAGATGGGTCTTTTTTGTGGGGGTTCAATAAAGTTCAAAATTATAACCTAAATAAAGTTTTGAAAGCCTGTTTTTATTTGTATGGAACAGTATGTCTATTTTGATGACAAAGATAATATAAGGGTCAGAGACAAAAACCATCAGTGTGCAAAAAAACTCAAAATTCCCCTAAATTCCCGAAAATTCCCATGGAAAGTTTCCTCTTTTTAAAAATTCCCGGAATTTTGCAACCCAGTTTTAGGTGTTGGTTGAGGGATAAATATCGTCCAGGACACCAGGGAGAACTTCCCTGCTCTTCTTCGAATAATGCCGTGATATCTTTTACATCCAGAGGGCAGACAGACCACATTTTAACATCTTATCCAAAAGTGTGGTGCCCAAAATTGGCCATAATACTCCAGTCTGCATCTGCGCTCACTCGGAGGTCGAACTCCAAACCATCATCAACACCTTCACCGAAGCGTACGAGAGCATGGGCCTTACACTAAACATCCGTAAGACAAAGGTCCTCTACCAACCTGCCCCCGCCACACAGTACTGCTCCCTGATTATCAAAATCCATGACGAGGCCTTGGACAACGTGGACCACTTTCCATACCTCGGGAGCCTACTGTCAACAAGGGCAGATGTCGATGATGAAGTCCAACACCGCCTTCAGTGTGTTAGTGCAGCCTTCGGTCGCCTGAGGAAGAGAGTGTTTGAAGACCAGGACCTCAAACCCAGCACCAAGCTCATGGTCGACAGAGCAGTAGTGATACCTGCCCTCCTGTATGCTTCAGAGACATGGACCATGTACAGCAGGCACCTCAAAGCACTGGAGGGGTACCACCAACGCTGCCTCCGCAAGATCCTGCAAATCCATTGGCAGGATTGGTGTACCAACGTCAGTGTTCTCGCTCAGGCCAACATCCCCAGCATCGAAGCTTTGACCACGCTCGATCAGCTCCGATAGACGGGCCACATCGTCCGCATGCTCGATACAAGACTCCCAAAACAAGCACTCTACTCAGAGCTCCGACACGGCAAGAGAGCCCCAGGTGGGCAGAGGAAACGCTTCAAGGACACCCTCAAAGCCTCCTTGAAAAAGTGCAACATCCCCACCGACACCTGGGAATCCCTGGCCCAAGACCACACAAAGTGGAGGAGAAGCATCCGGGAAGGCGCCGAACACCTCGAGTCTCTTCGCCGGGAGCAAGCGGAAGCCAAGCGCAAACAGCGGAAGGAGCGCACGTCAACCCAAGCACCCCACCCACCTGCCCCTTCAACCACCGTCTGCCCCACCTGTGACAGAGACTGTAGGTCCCGCATTGGACTCATCAGTCACCTGAGAACTCAATTTTAGTGTGGAAGCAAGTCATCCTCGGTTCCGAGGGACTGCCTAAGAAGGAGAATACTCCAGCTGGCACCTCCAACAGTGCAGCACTCCCTCAGTACTGCACTGAAGTGCCAGTCTAGATTATGTGCTGAAGTCTCTGGAGTGGGGCTTGAATCTCAGAGGAGAAAGTGCTACCCATTGAGCCACGGCTGACATCAATCGGTCGTGGGAACTGGCAAATACAACACAAGATAATGTAATTCGACATTTAATTTTGTCACAGCATCAATCAAAGGCGACACAAGAAAAAACTTTTTTACGCAGCGAGTGGTTATGATCTGGAATGCGCTGCCTGAAAGGGTGGTGGAGGCAGACTCAATCGTGGCTTTCAAAAGGGAGTTGGATAAGTGCCTGAAGGAAAAAAATTTGCAGGGCTACGGGGAAAGGGCAAGGCAGTGGAACTAGCCGAGAGCCGGCACGGGCTCGTCGAGCCGAATGGCCTTCTTCCGTGCTGTAACCATTCTATGACTCTTGCATCAATGTAGGTCGCGCAGAACAGGGGCTGCATCTCATGGAGCCTCGAGCAGCACATATAAAGTTTAAATCCACGTTCTCCTTAACTTGCACCTGTCTGAAGTTGCTGATACTCACAGATCTTCTTGTTCTGATTTAACAGTGAGGTGACATCATCAACAACAGCCCTTTTCCAAACCTCCAGGCCCACAAAATTCAAACAGGGCAAACCAGGGAATATGTAATATTACCAATGTTTCCCCCTAAGGTGCGCGGGCAAGCGGCCACGCATCAATCTGGAAGTCCCGCACAGGCTGCTCGCCCACTGCTGCTGCTGGAGGAGATGCCGCACAGCAAATTTAAAAGGACATCGCACGGAAAAAAACAATTAGAGGGAACATTGAATATCACTATAAGGATTGAGTTGCCGAGGCTTCAGCTGGCAGCACTTAGGGACCCGTGTCTAGGTTGGACACTCAGACAACTCAACCCAGCTCTCTGCTGGCCTGGGCCAAGCAAATCGAGGGCCCCAAGTCTTGGGCAAGCAGAATTGTTCACTCTACTGTAGGTAAAAACATCCGTCGATATTGATGATGTCAGTTCAAGGCAGCAGAACAGAGTGAGAGAGGAGCAGAGATTGACAGTGCTGCCCAATGCTCCAGTGAGTAAGTGCTGGGCTGTGCGGCCCTGAGCCACATAAACCAGAAAGATTGGAGGTGCAGCTTCAGGTCAGTGCCGAGTTAATCAGCCCAGGCGGGGAAACAGTTAGGCGTGCAATTCACCCGAGTGACTCCAGTCACCCCCTGCAATAATCTTCATGCATGGACATTGGCTAAGGACAGGATTGGGCTTGGCAGTGATGCCTTCCACAGTTGAATAGTCAGTCGATACTCACTTTCTAGGCTCGAACAGGAAGGCAGCTCATTTTGGCGATTACCAGTGTTAAATAGTTTTTTGTGCTTTACAAATGCACCTTCATCTGTCACACACACATAGTTTTCCATTTCCCCTCTCCTGACACACATTCCCCAACCAAGCGAACAGCTTGGCAATCTGCTCCCAGCCCTGTGCCCATGACACTTCACAACTACAACCAGTACGGGTTGTGTGATTTGCCCTCAGACTCCGTCACTCCCAATTAGAAGCAAGCAGCTGGGATATCCTGGGAAACATTGCAACAGTCGAGGTTTCTGTACGATAGGACATGCCTCATTCTTCATTTGCACAACTGTACTCTGCTGTGTCTTTGATGTAATGCCTCCCTGACGGATTGTATCTCTGCAGACACATTGTTCTCTGTCTATATGTGCTTTGTATCTGATTTGTATTCCCTCACTTCACCTGACGAAGGAGCAGCAGCTCCGAAAGCTCGTAATTTCAAATAAAACTGTTGGACTATAACCTGGTGTTGTGCGACTTGTCATTTTTGTCCACCCCAGTCCAACACCGGCATCTCCGCATCATTCTTCATTTGAGCTGACCTACCATTTCCTGGCAGCCCCCACACAGTTCTGGGGTCGATAGCTTTGGTAACCACACGGGTGGGAAAAAACCTTGCATTTCAGTGCGATCATAGAGCTTCTTCAGCGCACACACTATAGGAAAAAACATCCAATGTGCTTCAGTGTTGTAACAATAAGCTTGTGTGTGATGCTCTACCTTCAGCTTCTACCTTTGAGTCACTAACAAAGTCGGTCGGAAGTTTTAGGGCAGAGGGTCCGCAGGACTGCTTTGGTATTTGGAAAAGGGTCTCCTCACCCAGAGCAGAATGTTTGAAAGGATACCGAAACTGTTAAGCTGACCCTTAACATTATGACCCAGAGAACAGAAACCACAAAGTGGTTGGATAAGTGTAACCATGGAGACAGCCTCGCTGAACTAAAAAGAGGTGGATAGTTCATACAGCCCAGGTGAATGTGACAAGCAGAAACCACAGTCAAAGCGTATGTCTGCGGTTTTTCTAAATAATACGCGAACATGCAAAAACAACATGTTGATCTTTGCCGTTTCCAAGCATAAAAGCAAACTGCTTCTCGTTGTAAAGAAATCCTCTTGACCTTCGTGGAACGGAGATTTCTCCCGGTGCACTTGAATAAAGCGATCGTTCTACCGTACCGAAGTCTCCGCCGAGTCCTTTTCAACCACAATCGGGCACCACTTCAATTCATCACCTCAACCGCCCCTAACACCAGAGACCAGTTACTGTACCCCAGTGTTACAGTGACAGACCTGTACCCACCAGTACTGTACCCCAGTGTTATACAGTGAAATACCTGTACCCATCAGCACTGTACCCCAGTGTTAGTGAAATACCTGTACCCACCAGTGCTGTACCCCAGTGTTACAGTGACAGACCTGTACCCACCAGTACTGTACCCCAGTGTTATACAGTGAAATACCTGTACCCATCAGCACTGTACCCCAGTGTTAGTGAAATACCTGTACCCACCAGTACTGTACCCCAGTGTTAGTGACAGACCTGTACCCACCAGTACTGTACCCGTGTTATACAGAGACAGACCTGTACCCACCAGTACTGTACCCCAGTGTTAGACAGTGACAGACCTGTACCCACCAGTACTGTATCCCAGTGTTATACAGTGACAGACCTGCACCCACCAGCACTGTACCCCAGTGTTATACAGTGACAGACCTGCACCCACCAGTACTGTACCCCAGTGTTATACAGTGAAATACCTGTACCCATCAGCACTGTACCCCAGTGTTAGTGAAATACCTGTACCCACCAGTACTGTACCCGTGTTATACAGCGACATACCTGTACCCATCAGCACTGTACCCCAGTGTTAGTGAAATACCTGCACCCACCAGTACTGTACCCCAGTGTTATACAGTGACAGACCTGCACCCACCAGTACTGTACCCCAGTGTTATACAGCGACATACTTGTACCCACCAGTACTGTACCCCAGTGTTATGCAGTGACAGACCTGTACCCATCGGCACTGTACCCCGGTGTTAGTGACAGACCTGTACCTACCAGTACTGTACCCCAGTGTTATACAGTGACAGACCTGTACCCACCAGGACTGTACCCCAGTATTATACTGTGACAGACCTGTACCCACCAGTACTGTACCCCAGTGATATACAGCGACAGACCTGTACCCACCAGTACTGAACCCCAGTGTTAGTGAAATACCTGTACCCATCAGCACTGTACCCGTGTTAGTGACAGACCTGTACCCACCAGTACTGTACCCCAGTGTTATACAGTGACAGACCTGTACCCACCAGGACTGTACCCGTGTTAGTGACAGACCTGCACCCACCAGTACTGTACCCCAGTGTTATAGTGACAGACCTGTACCCATCAGTACTGTACCCCAGTGTTATACAGTGACAGACCTGTACCCACCTGTACCGTACCCCAGTGTTATACAGTGACAGACCTGTACCCATCAGCACTGTACCCGTTAGTGACAGACCTGTACCCACCAGTACTGTATCCGTGTTATACAGTGACAGACCTGTATCCACCAGTACCGTACCCCAGTGTTATACAGTGACAGACCTGTACCCATCAGCACTGTACCCGTGTTAGTGACAGACCTGTACCCACCAGTACTGTACCCGTGTTAGTGACAGACCTGTACCCACCAGTACTGTACCCCAGTGTTATACAGTGACAGACCTGTACCCACCTTACCGTACCCCAGTGTTATACAGTGACAGACCTGTACCCATCAGCACTGTACCCGTTAGTGACAGACCTGTACCCACCAGTACTGTATCCGTGTTATACAGTGACAGACCTGTATCCACCAGTACCGTACCCCAGTGTTATACAGTGACAGACCTGTACCCATCAGCACTGTACCCGTGTTAGTGACAGACCTGTACCCACCAGTACTGTACCCGTGTTAGTGACAGACCTGTACCCACCAGTACTGTACCCCAGTGTTATACAGTGACAGACCTGTACCCACCTGTACCGTACCCCAGTGTTATACAGTGACAGACCTGTACCCATCAGCACTGTACCCGTTAGTGACAGACCTGTACCCACCAGTACTGTATCCGTGTTATACAGTGACAGACCTGTATCCACCAGTACCGTACCCCAGTGTTATACAGTGACAGACCTGTACCCATCAGCACTGTACCCGTGTTAGTGACAGACCTGTACCCATCAGTGCTGTACCAGTGTTAGTGACAGACCTCTACCCACCAGTACTGTACCCCAGTGTTATACAGTGACAGACCTGTACCCACCAGTACTGTACCCCAGTGTTATACTGTGACAGACCTGTACCCACCAGTACTGTACCCCAGTGATATACAGCGACAGACCTGTACCCACCAGTACTGTACCCCAGTGATATACAGCGACAGACCTGTACCCACCAGTACTGAACCCCAGTGTTAGTGAAATACCTGTACCCATCAGCACTGTACCCGTGTTAGTGACAGACCTGTACCCACCAGTACTGTACCCGTGTTATACAGTGACAGACCTGTACCCACCAGTACTGTACCCCAGTGTTAGTGACAGACCTGTACCCACCAGTACTGTACCCGAGTGTTAGTGAAATACCTGTACCCACCAGTACTGTACCCGTGTTAGTGACAGACCTGTACCCACCAGTACTGTACCCCAGTGTTATACAGAGACAGACCTGTATCCACCAGTACTGTACCCCAGTGTTATACAGCGACAGACCTGTACCCACCAGTACTGTACCCCAGTGTTATACAGCGACAGACCTGTACCCACCAGTACTGTACCCCAGTGTTATACAGCGACAGACCTGTACCCACCAGTACTGAACCCCAGTGTTATACAGCAACAGACCTGTACCACCAGTATTGTACCCGTGTTATACAGTGACAGACCTGTCCCCACCAGTACTTTACCGGTGTTATACAGTGACAGACCTGTACCCACCAGTACTCTACCTGAGTGTTATACTACTCAAAGTTCTCTCCAGATACAGCAGATGTTTAAAGAGCAATGTCTGTTCTTCTGAAGTTTTAAGTGGACACAGTTTGAAAGTTTTACACCCAAATGCTTCACCTAAATGCTAAGGGCGCCACTGTATTTAGAGACAATTCGAAATGTAAAGTAACCTGCAGCTCAGCTTGATGCTGACCCAGTGTGTGTGGAAAGCAGGGCTGGGCTGGACGGTACCGTACCATTGAAGGCTGGAAGGGGGCGGAGGTGGTGTGTGCTGTAGATGTCATTCCTTATCTGAAGGCGAAGATCTGCGTCCTTGTTGAGAAGCTGCGGCAGGGTCTCCTTGCAGAAAGGCGTCTTCTCTAGAATGACCACGGCGTCCCGAATGTCTCCACAGTCTTCTCCAACCTGCCACATTAAAGAAGCTGCTTACAAAAACTGATAGAACAAGGCCCTCTGCCACCACCAGAAAGTGCGGTGAAATGTGCCTACTCTAGTGAATACAATCTAACAATAACTGACCAACAGCATCCTCTGCCAAACTATCATTACATCGATTCTGTAGCACAGACACAGGCTATTCGGCCCAACTGGTCCATGCCGGTGTTTATGCTCCACATGAGCCTCCTCCCACTCTACAAGCATATGCTTCTATTCCTTTCTCCCTCATACAGCTTCCCCTTAAAGGCATCTATTGCTATTCGCATCAACTACTCCTTGTGGTAGCAAGTTCCACATTCTAACCACTCTCTGGCTAATGAAGTTCTGCTGAATTTCCTGTTGGATTTATTAGTGACTATCTTATATTGATGGCCTCTAGTGTTGGCCTCCCCCACAAGTGGAAATATTTTCTCCACTTCTACCTTTTTGAACCCCTTCATAATTTTTAAAGATCTGCATCAGGCCACCCCTCGGCCTTCACTTTTCTGGAGAAAAGAGCTCCGGCCTGTTCATCTTGACATCCGGCAGCCAGTTCAACACTGGAGTGGTCCAGACGTCTCCATCGTTAATCACGCCAGGCATCGTTTGGCCACTTTGAGTGAGACCAGCAATTTGATGGCAACTGCTGTGGGGAAAGAGTGGTTCTGTGGGTCAGCACCAACTGGAAGTTGGGTTGAGGCGGCCTTTCCACGTGAGAGAAATAGGCCAACTGAATTCCAAAGCAAGGTCCAGGGATAAAAGTACTGTGTTCTAACCCACTGAAGAAGTAATTATCCTTCCACCTGGGGCCTCGGCATTAGTCCCAGAGCCAAGACCGTGTGAATGTGAAGGGGTAGTGCCCCTCACCACCATTATAGATCATCAGCCGTGCCTCAGTGGTAGCACTCTCGCCTCCGAGTCAAAGGGTCGTGGGGGTCAAGCCCCACTCCATGGGCTTGAGCATATAATCCAGGCTGACACTTCAGTGCAGTTCTGAGGGAGTGCTGCACTGTCAGAGGTGCCGTCTTTTAGATGAGCTATTAAACCGAGGCCCCGTCTGCTCTTTCGGGTGAATGTAAAGAACCCATGGCACTATTCAAAGAAGAGCAGGGGAGTTCTCCCGATGGCCTGGTCAATATCCCTCAACCATCACCACTAAAACAGATGATCTGGTCATTTACCTTGTTGGTGTGTGTGTGGGACCTTGCTGTGCACAATTTGGCTGCCACATTTTCTTGCATTATAACAGTAAATTCCCTTGAGTATAGAAGATTGAGAGGTGATCTAATCGAGTTGTTTCAAATTATAAAGAGATTCAATAGGGTAGATGCGGAGAATTTCCTCTGGTGGAGAATTCAGAACGAGGGGACATAATCTTAAAATTAGAGCTCGATCATTCAGGGAGTGAAAGTACTTATTCCACACAAAGGGTGGTGGAAATCTGGAACTCTCTCCCCCAAAAGGCTGTGGATGCTGGGGGACAATCAGGGGCTTTCAAGACTGAGATCGATAGATTTCTGTTTGGTAAGAGATATGGAGCAAAAGTGTGCAAATGGAGTTGAGGTACAGATCAGTCATGATTTTGAATGGTGGAGCCGGCCCGAGGGGCTGAATGGCCTCCTCCTGTTCCTAAATATACCTCTGGGATTGATTAACTTTCCCTGGTGAAGATTTGGGGCCTATATACAGGCTGCAGTGGGACTCACACCAGCTCTCACCTTTCAGCTGGCCCGAGTCCTGCCGAGGCCTATATTGGGTGCAAAGGACAGAATTCCCAGGGTAGTCCGCACACTCCCCCGGGCGCAAACAGACGGAAAATCTGCCCAAGCACTGCCCCCCCCCTCCTCCCCTCCCCACTCAAATATGGTGAAACAGAAAACACTGGCCCATTTTCCAGCCTCCCATGGGGACATTTGCCCAAGTGTGCAGCTGTGATGCGGTGGAGGCTAAAGTCAATGGGAATCCCCTCAATCAGCTTTGACTGCCCATTAAACTGAACGCTTGTGCTGCTCTTGTCTTTAAAATCAGAGTGAATTTAAAAATAATTTTCATAAATTCAGAAATCCACTTATCAAAAATATTGTTCCCATACCTTCAGAGTTCTCGTTTAACAAAGATTTACAACAAACTGCTCACCTTACAGGAGTGTCACCGTTTATTTATAATACTTCCCAGGTTGGTCCTGATGTTACAACTATTATTATAAGGCATCCCTGATGGTTCAGTGAGCGGCTGAGTCATACAGACCCAGAGAGCCCCAGGTTCAATCCTTGGTATGTGCTGTGTCAGCTGATCTTAGCCGGGATGGTGGTTTTGGGGGGGGGGGGGGGGGGGGGGGGATTTGGAGGGGGGTGATAGGGGCGCGATAGGGGCGCTACTATTGACCTCCGAGCCCCTGGGTTGGGAAGGGGGGGGAGGAAACAGTCCGCCAGGGTCCCTGCTCCTGATCACAATCCAGTGACACCACCCCCCCCCACCCCCACCACTGAAAAGTGCATGTGTGCAGACTTCAGGGGTGAACAAGATCCGGCTTCGTTCCGACACCCTCACTGCCCGCTTTCACACAAGGGTGATGACCACTTGGGCAAGGCACCAGAGGGGAGCTAGTGTCCAAGGAACCTTATCCCAGCAAGGAGTCTCAGACCACCGGGAGAATGGAGACAAGTTGGCAGAGGAAATGAGAAACCAGCTAGCATCATCCCTTCAGTGTCATCACTAATTACCTGACACCAGAGCCACTGGTGTGAACGCAGTCTGACAGATTTCTCTTCCATGCAGACACAAGCTTCCACACACAGCGGCTACAGTCTGACAACAAACACCAGTAAGCCACAAGCTGTGATGCTGTCCAAGAAGCAGCAGCTTTTCTCATGAGGCCATTGTGTTATAGCCCAGCTCTCTCCAGCTGGAGATCTGTTGCACTGGCCGCATTCCACAAGAGCATTAGGTTTACTCTCTAAATCTGTAAAACAACAGTGTCCGAAGTTTAGAGGCAATTCGTTCCTCAGCTGACCCCTGCAGAGCAGTTCATGTAGCGATCGGTGAATATCTAGAGTGGCTGCCGCATCATCGGCAATAAATGCCTGGGGCACATATCAAACTTTCCTGGATCACAGGGTGGGAGTAAGTGGGTTTACTTCAGCTCCAAGATGACACACCTGCTGAAGCAAGATTGGAACCAAATCAACCCTGCGTGGCAGATTAGTAATCGGACACTTCAGGCAGATCTGCAGTACCCTAAGACACTGTTGATGAGCTAGTCTAGCTCATGAATGGGGCCTGAAGGGGTGGGCCTTTTGCAGTGAGCTGCAATTCTTCTGTCAGGTCCAGACAACCCTGCAAACCAATGGCCTAGCAGGTGGAGTGGTCTTGGCTGGACAGTCCTCTGTTTCAGCTGGTTAAACTGCAACAGTACAGCTACACACGTAGACAATGTCGACCATGATTAGCTATTTCACCTGGTCCGGAACAGCAGAACCAGAGGACACGGCCTGCACTTGAAGGGGGGGAAATTCAAAACGAATCTGTGGAGACAATGTCCCAGAAATTGATCTCGCTCTGTTCCCGCGGGGGTAAGCCTTCCCCGCGATGTCTCACCTCGCTTATGCTTTTTCTGATCCAGCTCGCACGAACTTGATGTTCCAGACATCAGCTGTGCTGGGCTTGCGTATCCCAGCGGCATAGTGAATTCGTGCGAGCTGTGGGATCACGTGACTCAGTTAGAGCCAATGGCAGCACACCATCTTCCATTCATAAGTCTCACAGCATGGCTGAGACTTATGAATCTTACACCCCCCCAAAATAACAGCTAAACCTCAATTAAATTTTTAAAAAAAACCATCACATTAATAAAATAAGTATAGTTAATTAAATTAACCATTTTAAATAAAAAATTAAATTTTTGAAAAAATTTAAAATCTTTTAAAAAGTTATAAAAATAAACTTACCTGTCTTTAAAGTCTATAAAAAAGATATACCTGTAAAAAAAAATTCAAAAAAATACTTAATTCACTACTTACCTTCTTAAAAGCGGGTCTTACTCCTCCTTTTTACATTTCCAAAATCTTCCGTACTTACCTGCGCGTCCAAAGCATGAAGTGCACAGCGTGCGCGCAGCCTGTAGCGCGCACGCGATGCACCCAGGCCCCGCCCCCTTTTCGAAAGAGCAATTGCCGGTTTTCAGCGCATGCGCAGGGCATGCAGAAAACCGGCAATTGGAGTGGGAATACGCGAGAGTATGCAGTGCGTACTCTCGCGTCCCGGGATCAATTTTCGGCCCAATATTTCAGTGAGCAAGTCGTCAATTTATGGAACAGTTAATATGGATTCATTAAAATACAAATTAGATCAATTTCTTTCAGAAAATAACATTATGAGGATACAATATATGAGTAATTTGAGACATGACGTGTGGTAAGTGCGGCATTCTTAGGAGGAACGGGTGACTTTTGACCTGTGGTTCCCAAAGCTCTCCACCACTGGGGGTTTTCCTCGCCTCATGTCTGGGTCTGTTGTGGACTCATTGATAGAGATTGATTGCTGTGATTAGTCAACAACTCCATTATCGTTGTATCATGCCACTAACAGGAAGGTAGAAGGTGAACTAGAAGGACCTTGGTCTTTTTTGCCTAGCAATTCCTATGTTCCACACACTTGGGGGTCCTAAGCCTTGCCTCTTCCCAACTTGCACCTAAGTTAGGCAAGGGACGATGCGGGGGAGGAGGTCCCTCGGGAGTCTGTGGACACTCCACTTCTGACACACAAGCTCAAGCTTAGGGATTTCTCATCAGCTTGGGTTTGGAAACTTCAGCATAGTGATGGGTTGTTCTGTGAGAGTCAACAAAAAATAAATAAAAATTGCCTTAACAACAAAGGCAGGATCAGAACTACCTCTGCACTTCTCCAACTGTTTCCAGGCTTTCTTCTTCACAAAATGGCTCCAGCCAATTGCACTATCGTGCCCAGTTACCTCACAGTATCCTGGCACGGCCTGCACCCGATAGCCATGGTCCTCAGGTATCACATTTAGTGGACTATATGTCAGAATCCTTCCTTCACACTGGTCCTGCACCACAATTCACGAGCAGACATCCGTGGAAAACGGATCCACACCCGCAATGATGTGTTCATTTAAAAATGGACACCTGACCAGTATGCTGATCCGCAACAATAGCAAAATACTGCGGATGCTGGAAAGCTGAAATAACAACAGAAAACGCTGGAGAAACTCAGCAGGCCAGGATGCTGCCTGGCCTGCTGAGTTTTTCCAGCATTTTCTGTTGTTATTGCTGATCCTCAACCTTTGACTAACCTCACTTTATGGTGGTACAGCAGGTTGAAAATTGATTCCTTCAATATTTTTGACCCGCAGACCATCTCCCCTCCGTTTATTTTTCTGTAAGGTGGGGGCGGCGCTGCTGCAATTTCGTTTATTTAGATCAAGCTGACTGGTGCACAACATAGAAAGACAGATGGAAACAACTGTCACAGCTTTTATAGGTGGAGAGAGTGCGAACCAGAGAGAAGGAAAGAACAAGAACATGTTGGACAGAGAGAGAGAGAGAGAGAGAGAGCGAGAGAGAGAGAGAGCAGTATAACTGAGGAATGGCAGCGAGAGGTGGTGATTACATCTGAAGTAGGAACACGCAACTGCGGGAGTGGGAAACCGCAACTGTTGAAACGGCGCGCGGTACAACGCTACACTGGCAGAGGAGGTACCCTTTAACCACCACATGTTGAGACAAATTAGGAATTTTCCTTTAGCTTACATAGTTTCAAGTGGCTAGCATTTAAAATGGAGGCTTTTCTCTTAATTGGATTCATAATGGAAGGCAGGAGAGAGTTAGGCTGCAAGGCAAGAGCAAAGACCGTTTGCTCAGCAATCATTTAAGATAGAGCCAGTCAGATGGCCAGGACAGCATGTCTAAACTGCTATTTTATGCAATGCAATAGACGGAAATGTAGGCCTCGATATTTACGGGTCGGTGGGGAGCAGGGGCGCGGGTCAGCGGCTGGGAAACCCGGAGGTCCTGCCGAATTTAACGGCATTTACTCCGTTTCCCGCCCGGCAGCTGGACAGATTGCCAAGCTGGCCACTGTCAGGCGGGAAAGCCACAGCCGGGATCAACTGGGGATGGTCCCTGGCAGCGGAGAAGATCAGGGGTTCATTTGGGGGGGGTGGCGCTCAGAGAGCGGCAGTGAGGGAGGGAGAGATCGCAGCAGTCAGCTTGGAGGGCCGGGGGTGGGGGGGGGGAGCACTCCTGGCCCACGAGCAGTGCTGGAAAAGCATTTACCTGCTGGATCCGGCAGCTCCCACCTCCCTTCTGCTGCCGGGTTTCCCGAACCCTGGGAAAACCAACCAGCAACTGTTAAATTTAAATGGCTCCCAAAATCTTGGTTGACAAACCTCTCGTATGGGTTGGGCTGGGGGAAGGTTCAACCAACCAAGTGGATCAACAACGCACTGAAAGTCACACCCGGAATATCTCTCAAAGGGGCAGTGTGAAGAACGTTTATTTCAGTAACAGTGACTACAGCTCAAAGGGAATTCAGTGAAGTGCTTTGGGGAGTCCTTAATGAGGTGCTACAAAAATACAAGTTCCTTCTGTGCCAAATGTAACAAACAATGGTCCTTACTGGGGGCGGGGGGGGGCGAGTGGACGGTGAGGCTGTTCCAAGTGTCTGCCGGCCCAGGGAGGGAGGGCTCTCAGTGAATGGCAGGTCAGGCCGGAATGATGGAGAAGGGGGTGGTGGAGGGAGGAGGAGGGTCCGAATGAATGCTGCTGCTCCAGATGCAGCAGGGCGACCGAGTGAATGCTGGTCCAGGAGTTCAGTCGGCGTGGGGAAGTTGAGTGCCACCAATTATTGTTACCATGCTCATCAGCGCACATTGTGGCCTGGAGTTTCCTCCGCATTTGTGAACAGACACACCCACAAACTGGGCGTAAACAAGTTACGTGGCTTAAAAGACTGTAGAATTTTGGGCATAAGTGAGTTACTGCAATACGCCCGAGTCTTCTCAACCTTTTACGTCCGTCCATCAAACCTTCCATCCAAATGAATCTCAACCCACAACACTGGCAAACGTGAGTATCCTCCAATTGCACTTGTTCGGGGGTGGGGTGGTGGGGGGCACGTCACTCCATATTGCGACCGGAATTTCAGGTGCAGCAGAAAAGAAAGTCATTTTACTGGTCTTTTAATTGCAATTTTCTGAGGTTTTTTTAAAATCACCCTCACTGAGACCTGCTCCGTATTTTCCGTTTCTTTGAATGCATTTTATAGAATAAGTGCAAGTCACATTAAAAATTGAAAAGCTTTCCCAATTGCAGGTTCCAGTAATGCCAACCCCATAAATCATGTGACAAACTCTTAAAAATCATGAGATTTGGTAAGAAGTCATGAGTTGCTATTTTTTTCACAAACATAAACCAATATAGATTGACAGTTCATTTATAAACCTAGTTAGTTAGTGGTTTTATTTAATCTCTAACAGGTCACATATCTTCACAAAAACTGTATTACTGCATCTGAAAATGCTTCAGAAAAAACTTTTTAAAAATCCTACCCGTTATCACCACGCTGCCATGCATCTCAGTTTAAACTTACGATGACTAATATAAATTATGGCGCTTGGAAAGTCAGAGCCAGAAAGAGGGCAAATATTCTGTCGGTGACAAAAGCATGGATAAAGGGTTTCAGTAGCGCAGGAGTCGGGGGTAGGAGAAGAAACAGGCAGTGTTGCAGAGATGGAGACACAAAGTTGTGGTGATAGGTAGGATGTGGTGTCTGGGGAGGAGGATGGAATCAGTCAAATAAACCGATATATTTATGACTTGGCCACCTGCCAGCAGGAAGAGGCGAGCATTGCGCCCACTGCCCGCCTGTTTGATGCCTGATGTTAAAAATCAAGCCTCAACTCTCCTGTGAACCGAGACCAAAACCTACGCTATTATACGTGCTGTGTCTGAGATAATACAGAAGTAACAATACGATTTATCATTGTTTTTGGCCACCAACATAAACTCTGCTCCTCGTCACTGACTCCATCCTCCTCCCCAGACACTCATTCAGGTTGAACCAGACAGTGCGAGACCTTGACCTCTGTCTGATCCAGTGCCAAGTTCCAAACACCACATCCTACCCATCACCACAACTTCCTGTTTCCATCTCTGCAACACTACCCGTTTCTGCTCCCACCTCGACTCCTACGCTACTGAAACCCTTTATCCATGCGTTTGTCACCGAAAGAATATTTTTCTCCAAAGCCCTCTTTCTGGCTCTGACTCTCCAACCTCCAGAACATCTGACTTCTCCAACACTCAGCCACTCTTATTCTTTTCTGCACTCAATCAGTCCTATTCACCCATTATCCCCATTTTCACAAACTAACTCTGGCTGCGTGACCCCCCAACACTTTTTAAATTTAGAATCTTTGTCGGTATCTTCAAATCCTTTCACAACCTCAACCCAACCTTCTGCAACCTCCTCCAGTTTTATACCCCCTCCTGCATCCTTTAGCCTTTGGGCTCCGGGCTTTTGTGCATTCGCAGTCCCTTCGCCTCACCATTCATGATAATGAAACAGTTTGGGTGGAGATAAGGAATAATAAGGGGAAAAAAACATTAGTGGGCGTAGTCTATAGGCCTCCGAACAGTTGCAACTCTATTGGACAGAGTATCAATCAGGAAATAGTTGAGGCATGTAATAAGGGAACATCTATAATTATGGGGGATTTTAACTATCATATTAATTGGACAAATCAAATGGGGCAGGGCTGCCTTGAGGATGAGTTCATTGAGTGTATTAGGGATGGGTTTCTTGAGCAGTATGTAACTGAACCGACCAGGGGGCAAGCAACCTTAGATCTGGTCCTGTGTAACGAGACAGGATTAATTAAAAATGTCCTAGTAAAGGATCCCCTTGGAATGAGTGACCATAACATGGTTGAATTCCATATTCAATTAGAGGGTGAGAAGGTTGGATCTCAAACAAGCGTGCTAAGCTTGAATAAAGGAGACTATGAAGGTATGCGAGCGGAATTGAGTAGAGTGGATTGGGAAAATAGATTCAAGGGTAAGACGACACATGATCAGTGGTGTACATTCAAGGAGTTATTTTACAACTTCCAAAAAAAATATATTCCACTGAAAAGAAAAGGGTGTAAAAGAAAGGACAGTCATCCGTGGCTAAGTAAAGAAATTAAGGATAGTATTCGACTAAAAACAAGGGCATATAAGGTAGCGAAATCTAGTGGGAGGACAGAGGATTGGGAAAACTTTAAAAGGCAGCAAAAAATAACAAAAAGATTGATTAAGAAAGGGAAGATAGATTATGAAAGTAAATTAGCAAAAAATATAAAAACAGATAGTAAGAGTTTTTATAGTTATATAAAAAGAAAAAGGGTGGCTAAAGTAAATGTTGGTCCCTTAGAGGATGAGACCGGGAAATTAATGGTGGGAAATATGGAGATGGCAAAAACACTGAATGAATATTTTGTATCAGTCTTTACAGTAGAGGACACTAAGAATATCCCAACACTGGACAAACAGGGGGCTATAGGGGGAGAGGAGCTAAACACGATCAAAATCACTAAGGAAGTGGTACTCGGTAAAATAATGGGACTCAAGGCGGATAAATCACCTGGACCTGATGGCTTACATCCTAGAGTCTTGAAGGAAGTGGCGGTAGGGATTGTAGATGCATTGGTAATAATTTTTCAAAACTCCCTGGATTCCGCTAAGGTCCCGGCAGACTGGAAAACTGCTAATGTAACACCCTTATTTAAAAAGGGCAGTAGACAGAAGGCTGGTAACTATAGACCGGTTAGCCTAACATCTGTGGTAGGTAAAATTTTGGAGTCCATTATTAAGGAAACAGTAACAGGACATTTGGATAATCATAATTTAATAGGACAAAGTCAGCATGGTTTTACGAAGGGGAAGTCATGTTTGACAAATTTGCTGGAGTTCTTTGAGGAAGTAACATATAGAGTGGATAAAGGGGAACCAGTGGACGTAGTGTATTTAGACTTCCAAAAGGCATTTGACAAGGTGCCACACAAAAGATTATTGCTTAAGGTAAAAAATCACGGGATTGGGGGTAATATTCTGGCATGGATAGAGGATTGGCTATCTAACAGAAAGCAAAGAGTTGGGATAAATGGTTCATTCTCAGACTGGCAATCAGTAACTAGTGGTGTTCCACAGGGGTCAGTGCTGGGTCCCCAACTCTTCACAATCTATATTAACGATTTGGAGGAAGGGACCAAGTGTAACATATCAAAATTTGCAGATGATACAAAGATGGGAGGGAAAGTAGTGAGTGAGGAGGACATAAAAAACCTGCAAGGGGACATAGACAGGCTAAGTAAGTGGGCAGAGATTTGGCAGATGGAATACAACACTGGAAAGTGTGAGGTGATGCACTTTGGCAGGAAAAATCCTAGAGCAATTTATTATCTTAATGGCAAGAAACTGGAGAGTACTGAAGTGCAAAGGGATCTGGGGGTCCTGGTGCACGAAACTCAAAAGGTTAGTATGCAGGTGCAGCAAGTGATTAAGAAGGCAAATGGAATGTTGGCTTTCATTGCTAGGGGGATAGAATATAAAAATAGGGAGGTATTGCTTCAGTTGTACAAGGTATTGGTGAGACCGCACCTGGAATACTGCATACAGTTTTGGTGTCCTTACTTAAGGAAAGACATCCTTGCTCTCGAGGCAGTGCAAAAAAGGCTCACTTGGTTAATCCCGGGGATGAGGGGGTGGTCATATGAGGAGAGGTTGGGTAGATTGGGACTCTACTCATTGGAGTTCAGAAGAATGAGAGGCGATCTTATTGAAACATATAAGATTGTGAAGGGGTTGGATCGGGTGGATGCGGGGAGGATGTTCCCGATGACGGGTGAGACGAGAACTAGGGGACATAGTCTTAGAATAAGGGGCTGCTCTTTCAAAACTGAGATGAGGAGGAACTACTTCACTCAGAGGGTGGTAGGTCCATGGAATATGCTGCCACAAAAAGCTGTGGAAGCTACAACATTAATTAAATTTAAAACAGAAATAGACAGTTTCCTAGAAGTAAAGGGCATTAAGGGTTACGGGGAGCGGGCAGGAATTTGGACATGAGTCTAGGTTCGGATCGGTCATGGCCCTGTGGGTAGTGGAGCGGGCCCAGGGACTGTGTAGCCTGATTCTGCTCCTATTTCGTGTGTGCAATTCTGTTAGATGCAGGAGATGGTTCTGTGATAGATAGTAGATTGGCGGTTAGGATCAGATCAGCCATGATCTTATTGAATGGCGGAGCAGGCTCGAGGGGCCGATTGGCCTACTCCTGCTCCTATTTCTTATGTTCTTATGTTATGTTCTTATGTCTCTTTCTCTGGAACTCCCTTTCCTAACCCCTCCACCTCTTGCTGCTCTCCTCACCTTGAAAATCCAGCTCAATACGCGACATGCAATTTTACCAAAATAAACTGACGGCAATTTAAGAAATGTAATGTCTGATGCCAGATTCCACATTAGAATTTTTCAATACAATATTTCTTCTATACTGTGACCTTTGTGCAGGAATTAGTGTTCATATTTCCTGCACCTACCTTCATAAACTGTTTCCCCTTTTTGCTACAACTCCCCTCACAGTTTGGTTTCTGGATTTCACACATGATTAAAGGAAGCCTTCTGTTGCACACCTCGTAGTTTTGAACCAGTTAGCCCCGTCCCCTCCCCTCCCCCCATGACCATTCTGCAGAGTCAGGCAGTCAGTGTCTTACTGGCACCGTCACGCCTCCTTTATGCTTTGCAAAGATTCCATCGAAACGTACTTGTCAATCAATCAGTGTCCAGGTAACGAGAGCCCGACCCCCTTCGGAATTGGAACATTATATATATATATATATATATATATATATATAGAGAGAGAGAGAGTTTGCTATTTTTTTTTCTGTACAGAAGTTCTGGTTTGGAATTAATCAACCGTTCAACTTGCGAGTTTTTTGAGGTGAATCGCGAGCTGGGGGGGAGGGGGGGGATTTTCATTAAAAATCACATGTCTCGCGATTAAATTGCGAGAGTTGGCATTACTGAGGTTCTTAAACTCGCTGCGCCTGATGTGAATGAATCAATCATAGAAATCAACGGTACAGAAGTAGGCCAATCGACCCATCGTGTCTGTGCTGGTGGTGAAATGAGCTGAAACTTAAATTTTAAGACTCCAAAGAATATATGGTGGGGGTTCGGTGTTTCTTTGGGCCCTGATTGTTTCCACTGGTTGATGCCCATTTTAAATGTAGGCGTATTCTAATGCGATTGGGAGGATACTTGGGCGTAATTTGGTATCTTCAAATTATGTGCCCACGGGGGAAAACTCCTGACCATTATGTATTAAATTTAGGTTAGGCCTCAACTGGGAGTATTCTGTCCAATTCCAGGCACCAAACTTTAGGAAGGATGTCAAGGCCTTGGAGCGTGTGCGGTGGAGGTTTACTGGAAGGACGAGCAGCTGGAACGGAAGGATTACCCGCAGGAGCTCCGCTTCATGTTCAGCATTGATGTCAGGCTTTACAAAGAGAACGGATTCCAAAAGATCAAGCGCGCCATATTGTATTGTAAGTACCGCCAGTTGCATGTCACTGTGCAAAATCCTGATGGATACCTTCAGCTCCCCACTAGCCTGTGTTGCTTGCTGGTAACTAAAAAAAATTCTCTATTGGAGAGGGTGCAGAGGAGATTTATCAGAATAGTACCAGAGATGAGGGACTGGAGAAACTGGAGTTGTTCTCCTTAGAGCAGAGATAGTTAAGGGGAAATTTAATAGAGGTGTTCAAAATAATATGGGGTTTTGATAGAGTAGATCGGGAGAAACTGTTTCCACTGGCAGGAGGGTCGGTCACCAGGGGACACAGATTTAAGATAATTGGCAAAAGAACCAGAGGGGAGGTTATTTTACGCAGTGAGTTGTTGTGATCAGGAATTCACTGCCTGAAAGGGTGGTGGAAGTAGATTCAATAGTAACTTTCAAAATGGAATTGGATATATAGTTGAAAAGGAAAATGTGCAGGGCTATGGGGAAAGAGCTGGGGAGTGGGACTAATTGGACAACTCTTTCAAAGAGCCGGCACAGGCACGATGGGGTGAATGGCCTCCTTCTGTGCTCTATCAAACTATTTATTCACATTCCCACCCATTCCGCAATCCTTGTTTAAAAGGAAGGTCGAGGTGGGAATAGGGCCACTAAGGAATGGAGAGAATAGCACAGGCAGCAATAGAGATGGCAGAGATATTAAATAATTACTTTGCTTCAGTATTTACCAGGGAGATAGAACAGGTGGAGATGACATCGGATGATGAGATTAGTAATGAGTTAACTGCATTTAAAGTAAAAGTTGGAGATATACCAAAGAAACTCAGGAGGATAAAACCCCTGGTCTGGATGGATTACATCCGCGCAGTTTTTTTAAATCTAGGGAAGAAATAGCAGAAACTACACATAGTTAGTAATTCATTAGAAAAAGGTGTAGTGCCAGAGGACTGACGGATAGCTAACGTAATACCTGTATTTAAGAAGGGAGATAGAACACGTCCAGGGAATTATAGACCAGTCAGCTTAACATCGGTGGTAGGAAAAATAAAGGAATCTCTACTAAAGGAGAAAATAGAAGAACATCTAGAAACCAAAAATAATAATAATGTCAGCATGGATTTCAAAATGGAAAGTCTTGCTTGACCAACCTAATTGAATTTTTTGAAGAGGTAACAGAGAGAGTAGACAAGGGTAATGCAGTAGATGTAATTTATCTAGATTTTCAATAAGGTACCGCATAATAGACTAATGAATAAGGTCAGGGAATGCAGAGTCAGTGGACAAGTAGCAGAATTAATAGCTAGCTGGCTTCAAGACAGAAAGCAGAGAGTAGGAGTAAAGGGTAGCTATTCAGAGTGGCAGAAGGTGGGAAGTCGTGTTCCACAAGGATCAGTGTTGGGACCACTGTTGTTTACAATTTATATTAACAATTTAGACCTTGGAATCAAAAACACAATTTCTAAATTTGCAGATGACACCAAATTGGGGGGAAAGCCAATACTGAGGAGGACTGCAACAAATTACAAAAAGACATTAATAAACTTGCAGAATGGGCACATAATTGGCAAATGAATTTCAACACAGATGAATGTGAGGTATTACATTTTCGTAAGAAAAATAGTAAGGTCACATATTACTTGGAAAATAAGAATCTAAATGGGGTAGAGGAACAAAGGGATCTAGGAGTACAAATACACAAATCACTGACAGTAGTGACACAGGTTAAAAAGGCCATAAAAAAGCAAACCAAGCACTAGGGTTTATTTCTAGAGGGATAGAATTGAAAAGTAGGGAACTTATGCTAAACCTGTATCAAACCTTGGTTAGATCACACTTAGAGTACTGCGTACAGTTCTGGTCACCATATTATAAAAAGGATACAGAGGCACTGGAGAGGGTACAGAGAAGATTTACACGGATGATACCAGAAATGCAGGAAAGGAGGAGCAGGCTGGGTCTCTTCTCTTGAAAAGAAAAGGCTGAGGGGTGACCTAATAGAGGTCTTTAAAATTATGAAAGGTTTTGATAAGTGGAAACACTCTCTTTCTGTCTACTCTGCGGGGAAGAGCATAACTAGTGGTCATCAATATAAGATAGTCACCGCAAAATCTAATAGGGAATTCAGAAGAAACTTCTTTACCCAGCGAGTGGTGAGAATGTGGAACTCGCTACCACAGGGAGTGGTTGAAGCGAATAGTATAAATGCATTTAAGGGGAGGCTAGACAAACATATGAGGGAGAAGGGAATCGAGGGTTTCACTGATAGATTTAGATGAAGACGGGAAGAGGCTCATGTGGAGCATAAACGCTGACATGGACTGGATAGGCCGAATGTCCTGTTTCTGTGCCGTATATCCCATGTAATAATCTCTGCGCCTCCAGTTGTGACAACTGCAAGGCTCTGCCGAAAAGCCCCGCCCCTCTCCACTATTGGCCCCGCCCCTCTGTTATTGGCTCCACCGTTATTGGCCCCGCCCCTCTCCACTATTAGCCGCGCCCCCTCCTGTTATTGGCCCCGCCCCTCTCCACTATTAGCCGCGCCCCCTCCTGTTATTGGTCCCGCCCCTCTCCACTATTGACCCCGCCCCTCCTGTTATTGGCCCCGCCCCCTCCTGTTATTGGCCCCGCCCCCTCCTGTTATTGGCCCCGCCCCCTCCTGTTATTGGCCCCTCTCCACTATTAGCCGCGCCCCCTCCTGTTATTGGTCCCGCCCCCTCCTGTTATTGGTCCCGCCCCCTCCTGTTATTGGTCCCGCCCCCTCCTGTTATTGGTCCCGCCCCCTCCTGTTATTGGTCCCGCCCCCTCCTGTTATTGGTCCCGCCCCTCACCTTCCCGTGAATGAAGATGGTCTTGTCGCGCGCGCTTTCTCTCAGTATTTTCTCGACGCGGAAGCTGTTGAGGGTGAAGCCACTTCGCTCGGTCGGCGCCTTCCCATCCTGTGACTCCGCCTCCGGGGCGCTCTCGCTGAGCCGCCGCTTCTTCTCCGGGGACGCCGGCGCGCACTCTTTCGCATTCTCCGCCATCTTCAAACCAGCGCCCGCCTTTACTGGTCAGCCAATCGCCGGGAGCGTTGACCGCCGCGGCGAATGAGCGCGAGCTTCACTGACGGCGCCCAATCAACTCGCGTCTTGTTTTGACGCCGGCGATCTTTGTCAACAAGCTGGGACACTGGCGCCTGCGCAGAGCTCGCCCTGCGCGCCGCCCCCTGTGGCCGGAGGAGAGGGTGACAGCCTTCCCCTCAGGCACAGCTGCTGCTTTAGAAATGGGCGCTTTTCCAAGGAAATATTTTGATTCAAAAAGAAAATATTGCAGATGCTGGAAATCTGAAATAAAAACAAAAAATGCTGGAGATACTCAGCAGGTCAGGCAGCATTCGTGAAGAGAGAAACAGAGTTAACGTTTCAGGTCGATGACCTTTCGTCTGAACTGGAAAATAGCAGGAAATGGAACAGATTTTTAAGCAGGGGTAGGGGCTGTGAAAGGGGGTAGGGGATGAAAGAACAAAAGGGAAGGTCTGTGATAGGATAGAAGACAGGAGAGGTTAAGAGACATTAAGAGATATTCAAGGCAAAAAGAGATGGTAATGGGACAGGTTAAGAAACAAAGGATGGCTCGAGATGAAGTGTAAATTGCGCTGGCAGAATGAAAGACAGCTGCCAGGTGGGAAGAGAAGAAAAAAAGACAGACAAAAAGTGTGGATAAAAAAAAATATATATATATATATATGATAGGGGCCGAGGTTATGATCTGAAATTGTTGAACTCTGTTAAGTCCAGAAGGCTGTAAAGTGCCTAATCGAAAGATGAGGTGCTGTTCCTTGAGCTTACGCTGAGCTTCATTGGAACAATGCAAGAGGCCGAGGACGGTGAGGACTGAGTGGGAGTGGAGCGGAGAATTAAAGTGACAGGCCACCGGGAGCTCGGGGTCACCCTTATGGACTGAACGGAGGTGTTCCGCAAAGCGGTCACCCAATCTGCGTTTGGTCTCCCCAGTGTAGAGGAGACCGCATCGTGAGCAACGAATACAGTATACTAAATTGCAAGAAGTAGAAGTAAATCACTGTTTCACCTGGAAGGGGTGTTTGGGGCCCTGGACAGTGGGAAGGTATAAGGGCATGTGTTGCATCTCCTGCGCTTGCACGGGAAGGTGCCGGGCGAAGGGGAAGAGGTGTTGGGGGTGATAGAGGAGTGGACCAGGGTGTCGCGGAGGGAGCGGTCCCTTCAGAATGCTGAAAGGGGTGGTGAGGGAAAGATGCGTTTGGTGGTGGGATCACGCTGGAGGTGGCGGAAATGGCGGAGGATGATCCGTTTAATGTGGAGGCTGGTGGGGTGAAAGGTGAGGACAAGGGGAACTCTATCGTGGTTCCGGGAGGGAGGGGAAGGGGTGAGAGCAGAAGTGCGGGAAATATAATGAACACGGTCAAGGGCCGTGTCAACCACAGTAGAGGGGAATCCTCGGTTGAGGAAAAAGGAAGACATGTCGGAAGCACTGGTATGGAAGATGGCATCGTCAGAGCAGATGCGGCAGAGACGGAGAAACTGGGAGAATGGAATAGAGTCCTTACAGGAAGCGGGGTGGGAGGAAGTGTAGTCCAGATAGCTGTGGGAGTCAGTGGGCTTGTAGTGAATGTTTGTCAATAACCTATCCCCAGAGATGGAGACGGAGAAGTCGAGGAAGGGAAGGGAAGAGGCGGAGATGGACCACGTGAAGTTGAGGGAAAGGTGGAAATTAGAAGCAAAGTGAATGAAATTATCTAATTCAGGGCGAATTCACTTTGTGTCACATTTTCATAAACCACAGGATTCACCAGGGTTGTTTTGATCCAGTCTGTTTTTTCACAACATCTCAAGATAAGTAATTGATACACTCGGCACAAAATCTATTTTTAAAAGTGCCTCGGAATTCAGACCCAGCGTCTCACTCCCAAAGCCTCCATGCACTGCTTAACCTTGATAGCCCCTCTGAGAGACTGACAAGGATCCAAAAGCACCCTATGTCACTAACTGGTAGCGATAGACCATCCAGATAGTTGCTGAGGAACAATTGGATGGTTAGAACAGAGAAAGTTCAGAGGAGATTTAACAGAGGCATTCAAAATGATGAAGGGTTCTAATAAGAGTAAATAAGGAGAAATGGTTTCCACTGGCAGCAGGGTCATTAACCAGGGGACACAGATTTAAGGTAATTGGCAAAAGAACCAGAGGGGAGATGAGGAGAAATGTTTTTACGCAGCGAGTGTTTACAATCTGGAATGCACTGCCTGAAAGGATGGTGGAAGCAGATTCAATAATAACTTTCAAAAGGGAATTGGATAAATACTTAAGAAAATTTACAGGTGTAAGGGAAAAGAGCAGAAGAGTGGGACTAATTGGAGAGCTCTTTCAAAGAGCCGGCACAGGCATGGTGGGCCGAATGGCCTCCTTCTGTGCTGTATGATTCTATGAACAACTTGCATTTATTCACAGATTCCAACCCTCCTCTCCCATAGTAAATTCACAATCTTAACTGTGCCTGATAAATGGCAATGGAACAAGGTAAGCAGAAAGCGCTGAAGGAAGAGTCATCCTATTGCCAGCTCATCTGGGGGGTTGTAAAAACAAAGCAAAAAGAGAGAGAAGGTAAATTTAATAACTTGTGTCAGCTGCATGATCCACGAGTTATGCAAAACCCCTCCACAGCTCGACACCCAGAATGCCACTTCCCCCCGCACTGGTCACGGCACGATTACATCACCATACAATGTGCTCTCCAGGTGTCGTAGTCTGCCCTTTCTGCACCTCCCCCACCCTTAAAGTGATATTCGGAACACCCAGGGCAAACTGGAATGGAATTTCTCCAGCACCAGTCTATGCTGAGAAGACAAGATTGGGGGGCAAAGGGGAGCGGAAAGGTTCAACCGGCAACAAAATAAAACAATCAGCCAGAAAGTCTCTGTAGGATTCTGCCCATTACTGTTATGAAATAAGGAAGTGTACAGGGACCAGAGACAGCTGAATGTTCTCAGATATAATGTGTCACAGAGCAGTGAGAGAGATCCTCCCAGTCAGCAGGTAGTGCTGCTTTTGGGTCCTCGCAGCCTACACTTTGCCATAGACAAACTTTAAAAACAATTGTAAGGGTAAACCGGGAGAGCTTCTTCTCCCCGAGATGGACCCTCTGATATAAAGGGTCGACGTCCGCCTTATTCCCAATCAATCGCTCGGAGTCCGGAGGTTCGTTCAGTAAATCAACTTTATTACAAGCCGACAGGGGAGTCACTCATCCAGGGACGAATGCTCCCCGATCGTTAAAACTCCTCTACCTTACATACAGTTTCTGTTCTAAGTCGTGGCTATTGTCCCACAATTATTTACATTACATACAGTTGGTTCCGAGTGCAAAATAGTTGGTTTCGGGTGCAAAATAGTTGGTCTCGGGTGCAACTTCTTGCAGTTCGTGTGCACATTAATCTGGCAACTCCAAGGTTAAATTCAAGTAAATCCAATTAAAACTGCTTTGAAAGATTTCGCCATAGCAACCGGGACTCCAAGGTTATTTCTAATATTTTACTCAATTAGTGATTTGTAGTGTATAGTCTTGACCACGTTACATCATATTTCCCTCTTTTAAACTTGTTCATAACCACTCTTTATATTTTAGCTCTTTTAACCCTTTCAACAATACAGCAAATACTTCGCAAAAGTCACCGCCTCCAACATCATTTTATTTTGTTCATAAATCAAACAGAACAATGAGGCTAGCGACGGGACAACATACACTGAACAACCATTCTTGACTTCACCTCCTGCGAGACTATCCGGTTTTATGTTTTCTTAATCCGAGGATGAGAGTGATAGCGGCCAGGGAGGTGGGGATGTGCAACAGAACCCAGTGCGCAACATACAGAGGATGTCACAATCCAAGGACAGTGAAAGCACAAATCAAAAATAATACTTGTGTTTATATAGCATGCTGAGACACCTTAATGCTTGATGCACAGTGACTGGAGTGTAGTGACTGATAAAAACAGCAACTTGCATTTATATCGCACCTTTAATGTAGTAAAATGTCATAAGGCGTTTCACAGGAGCATAGTCAAATGAAATTTGACACCGGGTCACATAAGGAGATATTAGGGCAGGTGTCCAAAAGCTTGGGCAAAGAGGTAGGTTTTAGGGAGAGTCTTAAAAGGTGGAGAGGTTTAGGGAAGGAATTCTAGAGTTTGGGCCTAAAGGCACGGCCGCCAACGCTGGGGCAAAGGAAATCAGGGATGTGCAAGAGGCCAGAATTGGAGCAGCGCAGAGATCGGAGGGTTGTAGGGCTGGAGGAGATTACAGAGATAGGGAAGAGCGAGACGATGGAGGGATCTGAACACAAGGATGAGAACTTAAAAAAAGAGGCATTGCCGGACTGGGAGCCAATGTAGATCAGTGAACACAGGGGTGATGGATGAGCGAGACTTGGTGCGAGTTAGGAAACAGGCAGCAGAGTTTTGGATGAGCTCAAGTTTACGGAGGGTGGAAGATGGAAGGCCGGGTAGGATAGCGTTGGAATATTCAAGGCTGGAGGTAACTACAGCATGGGTGAGGGTTTCTGCAGCAGAAGGGCTGAGGCAGGGGCGGAAACGGGCGATGTTACGTGGGACAAAGCAGCAGTGATTCTGCACCAGTGACATACCTCAATGAGATAAATGACCAATTTGTTTTGCCGGTGTTGGTTGCGATAGGAATGTTGGCCAACTCTCTTCCTCCTCTCTGAATGGAGCCACTGAATGTTTAATGTCCAGTGTCAGTTGGGTCCTGCAGTGGGTTACGCACTGAACCTTGACCTCTTAAGGACTGGGTTCAAACCAAAACTAGACTGATGGGATGGAAGGAGAGAGAGAGAGAGAGAAAGACAAAGCAGAGCAGTCAGTGCACAGACAAAAAGTTAACCTGTTTATTTTTCCCTTTCAGATGCCGACAGACCTGCTGTGTGTTTTTATTTCTTGGTTTCAGCACAGTTCCTCGTGAAAATTGACTCACAACACAAGACTGATCACAGTTCAGGAGCATCGGAATTGCTAGACGAAAAAGACCACGGTCTATCTGGTTCAGCGTCGACCATCCTGGTAGTCACAGGATAGAATGATAATGGAGTTGTTGACTAATCACAGCAATCAATCTCTATCAATTAGTCTACACCAGACCCAGACATGAGGTGAGGAAACCCCAGTGGTGGAGAGATTTGGGAATCAAATGTCCAAAGTCCCCTGTTCCTCCCACATGTTACCCTTACCACACGTCATGTTTCAAATTCCTCATATACACTCGATCCAAAAATGTTAGTTTCTGAAGGAAATGTATCTAATTTGCATTTGATCAATTCGTATTCGAAGTGAATATTGACACCACTGTGTTAGCCAATGAGTTTGAAGCGGGGCAGGCCCTGACGGCAAACAGAGTCTATTTAATCCTAGTCTCCACGAACTGCAGCAAACGGAACTCGTAACCGAAACTGCAGCAGAGCCTCCCGCTAAAAGCAAGATTACTTCTCCAGCAAAAATGCAGCGAGTAGAAGAAAGATGCATAATACAAATTATGTGCATAAAATCAATCCCGGTCACTTCCAGGCATGATTGATGGGGGAATTTTCCAATCATCTCCCGTCTGGTCGGGACTTATGGTGTCACTATATGCAGCCATTAGTCTGCTCAGGCGCCACAGAGATGAGAAGTAGAAAAGTTTACACTGATGCAATAGGGGGTGCTCTTGCGAGGTTGGGGCTGGCTTTAGAGTGCAGCAGAGCGACCTTCGTTCTGCACCCTAGCCAGTACTCAAAGTAGAGAGACATTCAATTCCCAGCACCGACATCTCCCGCCGGGAGAGCCAATCGTTTATTCCCCATTCAAAGAAAAATAAAAACGCCACTTTGGTTCTCCAATCACAACTCGATCGTACTCTCCTTCACTGTCCATCCAGATCTGTGCCAGCGAGGGGAAAAGCCCACCAAAAACACACAGCAAGTCACTCCCGTCTCCTAAGGTGCACCCATGTGTATCACCTGGACTCAACACAGGCTGGAGTGAGTGTAGATGCCAAAGCTCAGGAGTCAGGCCAAACACAAACATCGATCGGTGTCAGTTTTAATTTGACTGTCCCTTGGCTGGGGAGAGGTCCCCATCACAGGGAAAGTAAAAAAGGACAAAACACTGCAAACACACACAGAAACCAGACAGAGACACACACACAGTTACACAGACGGACAGAAACAGACACACACACATTTTTCAAGTTTCCCCAAGTGTTAGAACTCCTCCATTTTTAGTACCCCACCTCCTCGATGGTGGAACTCAGTGCGTACTGTCCTTCACTGGCTCAGCAATTTCCGCTCAAGTCTAGTGTTTCGCTGCCCGTGTCCGCGGTCGACTCTGGCTCACTCTGCACACGGTCACTGTGCTCTCTCTCCTTCCTACAGAGCTCCTCGAGATCTGGAGACGTAAAGAGACACAGATCAGTTTCCATGTTGAGTTCCGGGGTACCATGGTGTGCGCTGGCAGGTGAAGTACTGGCAGAATGTGGGCTGACAAGACAAGGGAGGCACATGGAGTTTTGATGTCTGTGCCCTCTGCGCCTGCTCTTGATTTTATAACTTGCATTAAATTAATGCCTTTAGCATAATAGCATCACAAGACAGAGGAGCTTAGCACCAAAAATAATGAGAGGGAACATTGGTAGGGGTGGCAGATTCCCTTCCTTGAAGGACAATAGTGAACTAGTTGGGTTTTTTATGACCATCCACCGCTTTTATGGTTACTTTATCTGCTTTGTGTCATGCTGCAGGTCCTCTGTGAATCACCAGATTTACTGAACTCGATTCCCAACTTGCCATGATGGGATCTGAACTCATTACCTCTAGATTGCTAGTCCAGTCCCATAACCATAAGGCTTCTGTACCAGATCTTGATCAGCACAAAGACATTTCTTCTATCCGCTCTCCTCCTCAGTGACAATTTTAAATTGAGGACTCCTTGTCACTTACTCCCTCACTAGAGGAAAGCCTCTCTCTATTCAAAAACGTCAAAACCCATCATAATTGATTAAATCTCCTCTTAGCTTCTCTGCTCCACATTATCTAGCGTCTCTCCTCGTAACTATAGTTTCCTATCCCTGGTGTCATTCTGGTGAATCCAAGCTGTACGGCTCTCAATGGCTTTGATGTCCTTTCTGTAATGAGATGCCCAAGTGCTTTAAACTGTGGCCAAACCAATATTTTATACAAAATTATCACTTGCTCTTCGAAGAGTGTCACTGCATAGCATCTCACGGGCCCCAGAAGTACATTATCCCACGGATTATCTTACATCTGCAGGGTAAACTGACACCTTAATAACCGTTTCTCGCCGGGATCAACCTTTATTGTGCAGGATTTTTTTTTCTCCAATCTCAAGTTTTGCTCCAAGCTTAGATATTTTGAACAGGTGTCTTCCGTTCTGTGCTCATAGTCCAGGTTAAATGGCCTTGCATCTACATTAGCCATCCCTCTTGAGCCTTCTGAAGACTTGGATCCTGGCCCCATCCTCTTTTTCTCTCATGAAGTTCAGTTCTGTAAGTTTCTCTTAATAACTTATGACTCGCAGCACAATCTTTGCCGCTACTCTGTAAACTCTCTCCAATGCGTCAACGACTTTTGATGGTCAGGTGCCCAAACCCAGACACGATAATCAAGTGTGGTGTCACCGGTGATCGATAGAGTACATTCTTTAGACCTGGCATCAAATGCCCTTCAGATGTCTCTTAGCCTTTGTTCATCATTGCTGATCAAGTTGACGCAAGATTTTTTTTTAGGAACAATTGGTGATTACCCCCAAATCCTTCTCCCCCTCCACCTTTGTTGATATCCCTTTGTCGTGTATGCATGTCTCACACATCCCGTTCCCATATATGCCACCTCACAATTACCTGCGGTAAATTCCATTTGCCATTTCTTAGTCCAGATCCTTTGGAACACTCTCAATGTCTTTTACACTCATTGGAGAGGAAGAATTCCTCTTGTTGCTATGCAATGGGGCAACATAGACAGGTTCAAAAAGAACATGTTTACAATTTCACTACACAGACAACAGAGAAGTTATTTTCGACCTTGTCTCTATGTAGCTTGGAGTCATCAATAAACTGGATAAAATTTCAAGAAGTATCCTCCTCCATATTGTTTATGAAGAGTGTAAAAGGTGTGACAGATCCAGAACTGACCCTCGGGGAACTCTACAGACACCTTGCCCAGAACACACCTCCTGCCCTTTATCCTCATCCTACTTCCTTACTGCCAAGCCAGCTTTCAATTTAACTAATTTGCCATTAGTTCACTGAGCTTTATCTTCTTTAAAAGACGTGGAACCTCATTAAATACTTTCTAAAATCAATGTAAATTTGATAAACTGGACAAGCTTCATTCAATAGTTTGATTACCTTTTCAAAGTATTCCAGTCGACTAGTGGCATTTTCCTTCTAAATCCAATGCTATCCCTTAAAGCTCTGCATGAGTATCTTAACTCGAACCAAAAACCCGCTCACCCATCTCCCCTGTGCTCATTGACCTACATTAGCTCCTGGTCCACCAACACCTCAATTTAAAAATTCTCATCATTGCATTCATGGCCTCGCCCCATCTTATCTCTGTAATCTCCTCCAGCCCTACAACCCTCTGAGAAATCCAACTCTGGCCTCTTGTGCATCCCCCACTTTCTTTACCCCACCATTGGCGGCCGTGCCTTCAGCCATCTCGGCCCCAAGCTCTGGAATTGCCTCCCTAAGCCCCTCCGCCTCTCTATCTCTGACTCTCCTCCGTTAAGACGCTCGCTAAAACTAGGTCACCTGTCCTAATGCTTCCTTTGATAGCTCGGTGCCAGATATCGATGCACTGCAGCAACTCGCCAAGGCTTCTTTGGCAGCACCTCCCAAACCCGTGATCTCTACCACCTCGAAGGACAAGGGCAGCAGGCGCATGGGAACACCACCACCTCCAAGTTCCCCTCCAAGTCACACACCATCCTGACTTGGAAGTATATCGCCGATCCTTCATCGTCGCTGGGTCAAAATCCTGGAACTCCCTCCCTAACAGCACTGTGGGAGTACCCTCACCACATGGACTGCAGCGGTTCAAGAAGGCGGCTCACCACTACTTTCTCAAGGGCTACTAGGGATGGGCAATAAATGCCGGCCTTGCCAGCGATGCCCACATCCCATGAACGAATACAAATATTGATAGCGCTCACGTGAAGCGCATTAAAGACCATATGATGTCTGCGTTAAAGACACTATATAAATGCAAGTCGTTGTTGGGCGAGCCATTCTCTGGGGTCAGGCTGTGGTCACTGGCACTTTGTTTGAACCAGTGCTGCACACAATTAGCAAATGTAGACCACAAGAAAGGCCACTCCCCACGAATTGGTGTATTCACTGCTGAGGGCGGCGCTGAGCCAGACACAGCAGGAAGGTCCCTGGTACAATGCCTGTCTGACCTGAATTAGAGGTACTCAAGCACTGGATCCAGTGTACCTTGGGAGGGCAAAATAAGCCACTGTTCCTGCTCCAGTGATCCTTGCTGGAAAATAACTGGGTTTGGATGTTGGCCGAGGACAAGAACCAGGCTCGGCTGTGATGCCTCCCTTGTTTGAATAGCCTGCCATTCGAGGCTCACACATGATCCACGAATAGCCACGTGGGCAAGGTACCGGGGTCAACACCTTCAGGAGAGGATGGGCTGCACTTGGAGGGGAGGAACAAAAGAACAGAAGGGCCACATAGCGTTAGAGCAGAGAGTTTGAGGAAAAAACATCTCCCTCACTGTGAGCCTCATTGATACCAAGACTGTGTGTGTAAAACCTAGACTCGGCAAACCAGACTCATACAGCACCGAAGGAAGTAATTCGGCCCATCGTGCCTGTGCCGACCCCTTGAAAGAGCTCTCCAATTAGTCCCACTCTTGCCCCATAGCCCTGCAAATTTTTCCTTTTCAAGTATTTATCCAATTCCCTTTTGAAAGTTACGATTGAATCTGCTTCCACCGCCCTTTCAAGCAGCGCATTCCAGATCACAACAACTCGCTGCGTAAAAAAAAATTCTCATCTCCCCTCTGGTTCTTTTGCTAATTACCTTAAATCTGTGCCCGCTGGTGACCGACCCTCCTGCCACTGGAAACAGTTTCTCCAGATCTACTCCATCAAAACTCTCCATAATTTTGAACACCTCTATTGAATTTCCCCTTAACCTTCTCTGCTCCAGGTTCTCTAGTCTCTCCACCGAACTGAAGTCCCTCATCCCTGGCACCATTCTGGTAAATCTCCAATGGAAAATATATTTTTTTCAGTTACCAGCAAGTGGGGAGCTGAAGGTATCCATCAGGATTTTGCACAGTGACATGCAACTGGCGGTACTTACAATACAGTATGGCGCGCTTGATCTTTTGGAATCCGTTCTCTTTGTCCAGCCAGACATCAATGCCATACATGAAGCGGAGCTCCTGCGGGTAATCCTTGCGTTCCAGCTGCTTGCGGACAGGAATGACCCGTCCATTGGCCATGGGAGATTCAGAAAGTGCCTGCTGCATCTGGTACCGGCACCACGGGTCCTTGAGAAAGCTCGGCGTGATGACCAAGACCCAGCAGTGGCTCCCCCTGACTGCTTGGCAGAGCTCGGTGCAGATAGCGCCCCCTGGGGCCGAGTCCCTGAGCTGCAGGAAGCAGCGCAGGCTGTGCGGGTGCAGTTCCAGGAAAGACACCAGATCCTGCACGTACGTTATATCGTCCTCGGTGTGACAGACGCACACGTCGTACTCTTTGCTCCATCGGGCGCTGCTGTCGAGTTTGCGTGACGGCAAGGCGGCGACGGGCGAGGAGCAGGTGCTGCTGGACCTCGAGTCTCCACAGGGGCTTTTTGTCCTGTCGCTCGTCCGGGGGCTGGAGCCGGGAGTCGACCTGGGGCTCGGGTTCGGGTTCCTGTTCCTCTTGAAGTCTACAAGCCGCCTGAAGAAGCCTGCGGGTTTTTTTAAAAAAAACAGACGGTAAAGTTAGTTGGTGACTTTCCTTATTCTCTCCTCATCCCAAAAGGCACTGAGTCCCGCTCAGAGACTTGAGCTCAAAAATCCAGGCTGACACTCCAATGCAATGCTGAGGGAGTGCTGCACTGTCAGAGGTGCCGTCTTTCAGATGAGAGGTTAAACTGAGGCCCCGTCTGCTCTCTCAGGTGGAAGTAAAACATCCCGCGGCACTATTTCAAAGAATAGCAGGGGAGTTATCCCCGGTGTCCTGGCCAATATTTATCCCTCAATCAACATCACTTAAAAAAAAGATCATTTGGTCATTATCACATTGCTGTTTGTGGGAGCTTGCTGTGCGCAAATTGGCTGCCGCCTTTCCTACATTACAACAGTGACTCCACTTCAAAAGTACTTCATTGGCTGTAAAGTGCTTTGGGACATCCTGAAATCGTGAAAGGCGCTGTAGAAAGGCAAGTCTTTCTTTATTTGCTCCCCTCCCCCCTCCTCAAAACACTGGCTCTCGCTGGGGCACAGTTCCATGGCCGCCAGCCTCACCTAAGTGCGCATTCACGCCAGAGCCTGGACAGTGAGTGTCGGCTGGCTATTCGACCACTGGGACTGCACAGCCGAGCCTGATCCGGTTCTCATCTTGCCCGCGTACACACATACTCTCCGGCTGGGACTACTGCCAAAGAACCCTGGCTGAATTTGCTCCTTCCCATCTCAAAAGGCACCGAGACCAACTTTAACATTCTCAGCCCATAGCGGCTGGCTCGACACAGATGGATGTTGGGACCTTAGTTCCTCATCTGTATAACACTTCAGGTGGTACATTAACCTTGTGTTTGTTTTTTTTATTCTTGTTCTCTCTGTGTAGCCTCCCTACACCACGCACCATCTCTGGCTAGGGCTTAGTGCTTAGAACTCTCACCTCGGAGTCAGACGGTTGTGGGTTCAAGTCCAACTCCAGAGACTTGAGCACAAAAATCCAGGATGACACTCCAGTGCAGTACTGAGGGAGTGCTGCACTGTTGAAGGTGCCGCCTTTCGGATGAGATGTTAAACCGAGGCCCCGCCTTCCCTCTCAGGTGGAGGTAAAAGATCCCATACACTGGGGCAGAAATTCGGGTCTCCACGGGTGAGTACGCGCTGTGTACTCACCCGTAGGGCCACCGGAAGTGCCGGTTTCGCACATGCACTGCGCATGCACGGGAAAACGGAACTTCCGGACTCGTGAAAGAAGGGGTTCGAGGGTCAACCGCGTGCGCCGGAGAGGCAGCGCGCACGCAGCGAACTTCATTTTTTTTTCAGGTTTCTCCGTGAGGATAAGTACGGAGAAGCTGCGCAGGAAAAAAGGAGGCGCAAGGCCTGCTTTTAACAAGGTAAGTGGTGAATTAAGTACAATTTAAACATTTTTTCAACAGGTTTATCTTTTTTACATACTTTAAAGAAAGGTAAGTTTATTTTTAGCACCGTTAAAAAGTGTAATTAATTTTTTCAAAAATTAACTACTTTAAACAAAAATTGTAATTTATAGTTATTTTAAAAATGTGATGTTTTTTTTAAATTTATTTGAAGTTTAAGTGAGGTTTTGGGGCCGATCTCTATTCATAGATTTGACAGGTCTTCCTGTCAAAATCTATGAATGGAGATTCCCTGCTCTCCATAGCTCATGTGATCCCAGGGGACGCTTTGAACTAACTGCGCCCCTGGGATACGCAAGCACTGCGCGCCGGCAGCTGCAGGAGGCCCAGGAGCCGAAGTCCACGCGGGCCCGAAGCACAACGGCAGGCGCGGTAGGTAAGTACGCGCGCGATCCTTGCACCCGCGGGAACCCGGAGAGCCGAATTTCTGGCCCACTATTTCGAAGAAGAGCTGGGGAGTTATCCCCGGTGTCCTGGGCCAATATTTATCCCTCAACCAACATCACTAAAACAGATGATCTGGTCATTATCACGTTGCTGTTTGTGGGAGCTTGCTGTGCATAAACTGGCTGCCGCGTTTCCTACATTACAACGGTGACTACACTTCAAAATATACTTCATTGGCTGTAGAGGGCTTTGGGACATCCTGAGGTCGTGAAAGGTGCTATAGAAATGCAAGTCTTTCTTTTTTTGTGCAAGAGCAGCCCAGGGTGACTGCCTCTCGGTTCCTCCCCTCTGCTTGCAGCTCGCCTCCGTCTGATGGAGACCACCAGTAACTTGCCGCACAGACACCTACTGCGTCTGAGCACCCGGTAAACTCAAACGATTGGCCCGGCTCACCCTCGCCACCGTTTGGTTTCATTGGCTAATTCTACAGATCCGTGCATTTTAACAAGATTCACTTACGAGCCATCTGGTGCTGAGTGGGGCCCTCCAACACCTTCACACCAACACACAGCCAGAATAACAGCCAATTTAATCCTTCAAGAAAACGGAGACAGTTCCTTCTTGAAGCCTCAGTCCTGGTCACCAGCAGAAGATCCTCCTGTCCAAACACAGTCGCATGGAGACTTCATCTGCAATGCAAGAAAGAACTACATAGGATTGAACTAAAATGCTGCCAATTGACAACGACACATCATCCAGTTTTCAGTCTGATTCCCATTGGACATAGGTTCACAGTGCAAAACTGCCTTTAACTCAGCACTAAATCACCGAGAGGCCCCAGGAGGGCTAATGCTGGAGAAGTAACATCTTCACAGTGACGCGATAGAACACTGATGGGACAGTGTAGAGGGAGCTTTACTCTGTATCTAACCCGTGCTGTACCTGCCCTGGGAGTGTTTGATGGGACAGTGTAGAGGGAGCTTTACTCTGTATCTAACCCGTGCTGTACCTGCCCTGGGAGTGTTTGATGGGACAGTGTAGAGGGAGCTTTACTCTGTATCGAACCCGTGCTGTAGCTGCCCTGGGAGTGTTTGATGGGACAGTGTAGAGGGAGCTTTACTCTGTATCTAACCCGTGCTGTAGCTGCCCTAGGAGTGTTTGATGGGACAGTGTAGAGGGAGCTTTACTCTGTATCTAACCCGTGCTGTACCTGCCCTGGGACTGTTTGATGGGACAGTGTAGAGGGAGCTTTACTCTGTATCTAACCTGTGCTGTACCTGCCCTGGGAGTGTTTGATGGGGACAGTGTAGAGGGAGCTTTACTCTGTATCTAACCCGTGCTGTACCTGCCCTGGGAGTGTTTGATGGGACAGTGTAGAGGGAGCTTTACTCTGTATCTAACCCGTGCTGTACCTGCCCTGGGAGTGTTTGATGGGACAGTGTAGAGGGAGCTTTACTCTGTATCTAACCCGTGCTGTACCTGCCCTGGGAATTATGTCCCTTCCTCCCTCCTCCCGATTTTTTGACTCTTACTGGGGCACAGTCCCACAGGCACGGAGCACCCACTGCTATTTCACCCAAGTGCCCATTCTGGCTGCTAGTAATTTTAGTGTCCAAGAAACGGATTTTAAACCTGTACCTGACAGCTGCAGGCAAGATGTTTACAAACGGCTGAGGACACAGTTACAGGGGAAGCTACTGAATGCCCCAAACAGCCCATGGTTTGAGAGCGAGGGAGCGATATTAATCTGTACACCAACTGGTGTCTCACTTTCGTACTTTAAAACTGTGGGTTAACGGCAAACATTTAGCAACCCTGCGGGAAAGCTGATGGTGATGATCTGTTTTATAGTTTATTTTTAACTCTCAGCCAGCAAAGCTGGTAAGTAACTGCCACACTGACCAGAAAGCATCTGTTCAAACCTCAACTCTTCTGAGTTAGCTGTACTCAGCCAGGGAAACAGTTTCTCCTTATTTATCAAAACCCTTCATGATTTTGAACACCTATTAAATCTCCTCTGAACTTTCTCTGCTTTGAGCATGACAATGTCAGCTTCTCCAGTCTCTCCACATAACTGAAGGCCCTCATCTACATCATAGAATCATACAACGCAGAAGGGGGTAATTCAGCCCATCGTGCCTGTGCTGGCTCTTTGAAAGAGTTATCCAATTAGTCCCACTCCCCTGCCGTGGCTCAGTGGGTAGCACTCTCGCCTCGGAGTCAGAAGGTTGTGAGTTCAAGTCCCACACCAGAGACTTGAGCACAAAAATCTAGGCTGACCTACAGTGCAGTGCTGAGGGAGTGCTGCACTGTCGGAGGCACTGTCTTTCGGATGAGACATTAAACAGAGACTCCGTCTGCTCTCTCAGGTGGACGTAAAAGATACCAAGGCACTATTTCGAAGAAGAGCATGGGAGTTATCCCCGGTGTCCTGGCCAATATTTATCCCTCAATCACTAAAAAAACAAATTATCTGGTCATTATCACATTGCTGTTTGTGGGAGCTTACTGTGCGCAAATTGGCTGCCCTGTTTCCTACATTACAACAGTGACTACACTTCAAAAAGTACTTCATTGGCTGTAAAGCGCTTTGGACATCAGAATCACAGAATCCCCACAGTGCAGATAGAGGCCATTTCGGCCCATCGAGCCTGCACCGACACATATCCCACCCTATCCCCGTAACCCCACGTATTTAATCCCCCTAACACTAAGGGTCAATTTATCATAGCCAAATCAACCTAACCCGCACATCTTTGGACTGTGGGAGGAAACCGGAGCACCCGGAGGAAACCCACGCAGACACGGGGAGAATGTGCAAACTCCACACAGACAGTCACCCGAGGCCGGATTCGAACCCGGGTCCCTGGCGCTGTGAGGCAACAGTGCTAACCACTATGCCACCGTGTTGCCCATCCTGAGGTCGTGAATGGCGCTATAGAAATGCAAGTCTTTCTTTTTTTCTATTGCTCTTACCCCATAGCCCTGCAAATTTTTCCTTTACAAATGTATATCCAATTCCCTTTTGAAAGTGACTGTTGAATCTGCTTCCACCACCATTTAATAAGCCTATAAATATGCTATTGATGAATGGATCAGCAAGTAGAGCTGTCCACTTCCCCAGTGGGTGTTATGTGAATTAAGCCAGTGTCTATTACAACTCCATGTGTAATAGCTTTCCGCTACATTGTGCACCAAGGATGTACTGGACAGTGAGCGGCCAAACTACTGCTAGGCCCCGAAACCAGCCCCCAGGTGCTGCACCCGGATGACTCACTCTCCGCTTGTCCTGCCCTGCCCTGCCGAACATTTCCTGCTACACTCACCCCCCGCCACACAGTACTGCTCCCCAATTATCAAAATCCATGACGAGGCCTTGGACAACGTGGACCACTTTCCATACCTCGGGAGCCTACTGTCAAACAAGGGCAGACGTCGATGACGAAGTCCAACACCGCCTTCAGTGTGCCACTGCAGCCTTTGGTCGCCTGAGGAAGAGAGTGTTTGAAGACCAGGACCTCAAACCCGGCACCAAGCTCATGGTCTACAGAGCAGCAGTGATACCCGCCCTCCTGTATGCTTCAGAGACATGGACCATCTACAGCAGGCACCTCAAAGCACTGGAGAGGTACCACCAACGCTGCCTCCGCAAGATCCTGCAAATCCATTGGCAGGATAGGCGCACCAACGTCAGTGTTCTCGCTCAGGCCAACATCCCCAGCATCGAAGCTTTGACCACGCTTGATCAGCTCCAATGGAAGGGCCACATCGTCCGCATGCCCAGTACGAGACTCCCAAAACAAGCACTCTACTCAGAGCTCCGACACGGCAAGAGAGCCCCAGGTGGGCAGAGGAAACGCTTCAATGACACCCTCAAAGCCTCCTTGAAAAAGTGCAACATCCCCACCGACACCTGGGAATCCCTGGCCCAAGACCGCACAAAGTGGAGGAGAAGCCGAGTCTCTTCGCCGGGAGCAAGCGGAAGCCAAGCGCAAGCAGTGCAAGGAGCGCACGTCAACCCAAGCACCCCACCCACCCGCCCCTTCAACCACCGTCTGCCCCACCTGTGACAGAGACTGTAGGTCCCGCATTGGACTCATCAGTCACCTGAGAACTCATTTTATTTTACGTGTGGAAGCAAGTCATCCTCGGTTCCGAGGGACTGCCTAAGAAGACGACGACACTCGGGAGGGGAAGCAGCACTGCTCCATGGAACCGAGGTTAGTGTGCGGTCTGAAGCCACAACCAGCACGCCGACTGCAGCCAGCCCTTGGAAACCTTCAGCTGTACCACTGCTCGAGTCAGATCCCACGTCTGAAGGTCACCAAAGCTCTGCACAAAGGTCAACGATAGTGCTTCTGAACAGAGGTGAAATTAAGTCTCCCCTCACACAGTCTCCTGTTGCTCATTCACTCTCAGGACTTTAAAAGGTGTGCAACTCCGCATCCCCCCCCGCCCCTCCCCCTCAGTCTTTCCTTCGTCCCACAGGTTTCTAAACTCCAAAACTTATCACCAAAACACAACTTTCTGATTTACCTCCTGCTCCTTTTCCTGCTCTTTCAACCTCGCCTCGACTTAAGTTTATCAGGTCGCAACAAGTTGACAGATGATTCCAGAAGGATAGGACAGCACTTCCTGATTCTGCAAGGTGCGCAGGGTAACGGCCGTCTTTGCAAAAGCAGATTCTCTGCCTCCTCCTCCTGAATATCACAATATCGAAGCGACGGCGAGGGAAGGAACGCCACTGGGCCTCTGGGACACTGCATTACAAAACTCGTTGAATTATCACACAATGCACGACTGTGCAATTAAAAGCACTGCCAGAGCTGCTAAGCACATCCTTCCTGGTAACCCAGAACAGACAGCAGTTTCAGTAAGTACAAAAAAAGGAAGTTAGAATTGGGCACCAGCTGCAATTGTGCATTGAAAAGACAAGTTCAAAATCTTGGCTAGGGCAGAGATCACATCATTATAGAAGGTAAGTGTCTTTATAGAGAACACTGGGTCCGTGTGATCTCCTGGGTTGGTTCCGATCGCCTGAAGGGGGTCGGAGAGGAATTCCCAGGGTATTTATTTCCCTTTTTGGCCCTGCGTTTTTGGTCTGGTCTTTTGCCTCTCCCAGGAGATTACATGGCTGAGAGAGGGAGGAAGTGTTTGGTCATGAGGCTTGATGAACCAGCTGGTCTTTTCCTACCCATCCATTCTGTATGCTTCAGCCTGAGAGCAGGTTGTCATTTCAGTTGAGCTCCAGAGACCTTTTAGATCATCGGTTACACCGCAGAGGGCAGGCGTGTTAGGGACCGCATGGGCTGGCCTTGTGTGACATCCTGTCCCAGACTCATTCCCTGCCCCAGGTGACAAGATGGGGACAGTTGGCAGGGGATCCAATCAACACTGAGGCTTTGGTACCCACTACTGGCTGCAGCTGAGGCAGGAAAGTTAGACTCAGTGTTACAGCACAGAAACAGGCCATTCAGCCCATCAACATGAGCTACCCAGTCCAATCCCACTCTCCTGCTCGCTCCCCGTACCCTTTAATATTCCTCTTTTTCAGGCATTTAATGCTCTTTTGAAAGTAGCCTCGAGATGTTCAAATTTAAAGAGGACATGGATTTTTGCACTCACAGAACCACAGGTCGGAAGGATGCGAGTTTCAGCCCCACTCCAGGACATCAGCACATAATCCAGGCTGACATTTCAACGCAGAACTGAAGGAGTGCTGCACTGTCGGAGATGCCGTCTTTCGGATGAAGCCCTGACTGCCCTCTCAGATGGATGCAAAAGGTCCAATGCCACTATTGGAAGGCGGTGCCCCCTCAACCAACACCACCAAAATCAGATGAACTGGTCATTTATCTCATTTGCTATTTTTGGGACCTTGCTGTGCACAAATTGGCTGCCACGTTTGCCTACATTAGAAAATGTACTTCATTGGCTGTGAAACACTTTGGGACATCCTGAGGATGTGAAAGGCTCTGTAAAAATACAAGTCATTATTCTTTTTTTAGATTTGCCAGACTCACATTGTCAGCAGGACTCAAGTATATATTCAAGGCTAAAGGGATCAAGGGATATGGGGAGAAAGCAGGGACAGGGTACTGAATTTGGATGATCAGCCATGATCTCATTGAATGGCGGAGCAGGCTAGAGGGGCCGAATGGCCTACTCCTGCTCCTATCTTCTATGATTCTATGTTTCTATAAACGATCCAACTTCCAAACTGCCGATGGCAGTAGAGAGACACTTTATTGTGGGTGAGCTGTCACACCTTCTCCTGTGGCCTGCAGAATGTGCCGAGACATTTCAATGTGTCACAACCGGTGCACGCTACTTAGTGTTAATATCCAGCCTTCAAAAACGCGATCTGCGTTAAAAGGGAAAATGTTTGATTTTGGTACAGATTCGGCACGAATAATAAACTAATTTCTAAAAAAAGATTCAAAAAAGAAATTAATGGTTTTAGGTGGAAATCTTCAAAAGCCAAATGTTGAAGTGAAAGTGTGTTTACACATCTTTCTCACAGATACAGAGGTCTCCATATGGCCTCTAATGATGGGAAGTGAAATATAATATATACATAATAAAAAAAAGTGAGCCTTAGTTTAGTGGTAGCAGGCTTGCCTCTGTGTCAGAAGGCTGTGGTTTAAGCCCCACTCTTCAGACTTGAGCACATAGTCCAGGCCAGCACTCCAGTGAAATACTGAGGGTGTGCTGCACTGTCGGTGGTACCACCTTTGGGATGCGCTCTCTCGACACTGTCTGGTCAAAAACTCCTAGGGCAGGTACAGCATGGGTTAGATACAGAGTAAAGCTCCCTCGACACTGTCCCGTCAAACACTCCCAGGGCAGGTACAGCATGGGTTAGATACAGAGTAAAGCTACCTCTACACTGTCCCAATAACATGCTTCAATGATAATCTTTGATCAGTGGCTCCTACTGCAACCTCTCTGAATGAGTTTGCCAGTTTGTGGGTACTTTTCAGCTGTGGGGTCTCCCTGGTAGAAACGGGATTGAGACTGCCCAACTCATGTCACATGGGACCCTTACAGACAGCATTTAGGAGACTTGCAGTCTGTACTCGACTTGAACCCTTGTTGCGGAGTTGCAAAGCCATCCAGTCGCCTAAAAGGGATGATTACAGTAATGCTATTAACTACCTGTGTGTATTGGGCACTCATCTCTTTTCCCCTATATATCCACCTCTTTCTCGTCTCTGTACCCGAGCTGTATTCCCCTCTCAGCACGAGTGCTGGAAACCGTGTAACAAGTCTCTTACCTTTATTTTAAAAATTCCAATTATCTTTAGAGACAAGTTAGTGGAATAAAATTAGAACGTTGACTGCAAACCGCAGAGTAAATATGCAAAAGTCTGAATTTGCCTCAATTTTAAAGATTTAAAAAATTTAATTAATTCAGGGACGGAGATGGTCCAGCTTCAGGTCCGGCCCCGGTCTCTGCAGGTGGTTTTCAGCCCGAGTCCGAGCGGCTGCAGCGATCAACCAGTCCCGACTCGCGCCTGTCCCAGCCCATCTGTGCCCGGCTCCCGGTCGCACGGAAGTTGCTCCAAAGTTTGTGCAACTTTGTGCGGAGGTGACGCACACCGGCACCTCCTCCGACACTCTGACCTTTCTTCACATCTCCATCCCCACCCCAAGTCACGATTCAGAGTAACCGACGAGCAATATGGCAAACTGGCGAGTGCGAAAGTGGAAAATCCCTGTGACTTGAGTGGCACCCAGGGGGAAAATACTGGGCTAAAATACCACTGAGCCCTCCTTCACTCAGCACATGCAGAACAAGGTTGACTTGTTTTATCCAGTGAGTTCATAATAAGTTACCTACAAACGCCTTCTTTAATCTTGAAGCATGAAACGCTGTCACTGGACCACTTTCAAAACCGAGAACCCAAACAAAGAAGAACTTGCATTTTCCAGCACCTCATCACAGTCGCGGTCTGTTTCGTAACCGATGAATTTCTTTTCAAGCGCTGCTGTTTTGAAAGCAAACAGAACAGCGGATTCTGCTCACGGTAAATGACCAATTAATGCTTTTGGTGGTGTTGCTTGAAGGAGGAACGTTTAAATATTTTTATTCAAAAACATTAATACCTGTACAACTCATCAATTACATAGTAAATCCATTACATTCATCCATCACAGTAAAAAATAAAGTCTTAAAAACAGCCTTATAATTAACATAAATGCAATGATTACTTTTACAAATAATCAATAATGTTTACAGTACAAATACCCTTAAGCAATTCCACACAACTTTTTAGATTTAAAATAATAAATCTCAAAGTTAACTCCACATAAAACAAACCATTTCAACACCAGTGTACAAACACATAGCACCATCATAATCCAATTAAATGCTACAGATAACATTTATTCCAATAAACCAAGAAAACCTGTTTTACGCCAGTCCTACTGGCATTGTTCGTTCGATCATTCATTCAATTGAGGAGGAACGTTTATAGCCACACGAATAGGCAGATGGAGCCCTGGTTTAATCGCCTGTCCAAAAGTTGGCACCTCTGACGGTGCAGCACTCCCGAGTACTGCATTGAAGTGCCAGCCCATCTCACGTGCTCAAGTCGTGAACTGGGACTCAAATCCACAACCTTCTGACTCAGAAGCGAGTGTTACCAAACCAATCTTTGAGAAAAGCCACAAGAGAGCAATTAGTCATAGTCAGAGTCATAACAGCCCAGAAGGAGGCCATTCGGCCCATCGAGTCCGTGCTGGCTCTCTGCAGAGCAATCCAGTCAGTCCCATTCTCCCACTCTATCCCCGTAGCCCTGCAAGTTTATTTCTCTCAAGTGCCTATCCAGTCTCCCCTTGAAAACATTGAGTGTCTCCGCTTCCACCACTTCCGTTGGCGACGAATTCCAGGTCCTCACCATTCACTGCGTAAAAAAGTTTTTCTTCACATCCCCCCTGTATCTCTTGCCCAAAACCTTAAATCTGTGTCCCCCTAGTCCTTGTACCATCAACTAGTGGGAACAGCCTTTCCCCGTCTAGCCTATCAAAACCCGTCATAATCTTGTACACCTCTATCAAATCACCCCTCAACCTCCTTTGCGCTAATAAAAACAAATCCAGCTTCTCCAACCTGTCTTTGTAGCTAAGATCTCCCATCCCCGGAACCATTCTGGTAAATCTCCTCCACCCTCTCAAGGGCTTTCACATCCTTCCTAAAATGTGGTGACCAGAACTGGACGCAGTACTCCAGTTGTGGCCTAACCAGCGCTTTATAAAGGTTCAGCATAACTTCTCTACTTTTGTACTCAATACCTCTATTTATGAAGCCGAAGATCCCATATGCTTTGCTAGCCACTCTCTCAATATGTCCTGCCACCTTCAGGGACCTATGCACATTAACTCCCAGGTCCCTTTGTCCCTGCACGCTCTTTAAAACTGTGCCATTAAGTGTATATTGCCTCTCCCTGTTCCTTCTGCCAAAATGCATCACCTCACACTTCTCTGTATTAAATTCCATCTGCCACTTGTCTGCCCATTCTGCTAGCCTTTCTATGTCCTGTTGCAGTCGATTGGTATCATCCTCACTGTTTGCCACACCCCCCAAGTTTGGTGTCATCGGCAAATTTAGAAATTCTACTCTGTATTCCAATATCCAGGTCATATATATCAAACAAAGCAGTGGCCACACCACTGTGTCTACCATCCTCCAGTCTGAAAAACAGCCATTTACCACAACTCGCTGTTTTCTATCCTTAAGCCAATTCCTTATCCAAGCTGCCACTGACCCACCTATTCTATGAGCCTCAGTTTTGTTAACCAGCCTTCTATGTGGTACTTTGTCAAATACCTTCCTAAAATCCATGTAGACAACATCCATTGCATTCCCTTCATCGATCCTCCCTGTTACTTCATCAAAAAATTCAAACACTATCTGCCTTTTACAAATCTGTGTTGGCGCTCCAAGTGCCTGTTAATTTTTTTTGATTATTTTCCTTGATTTCTAAAACTTTACCCACCACTGATGTTAAACTGACCTGCCTGTAGTTACTAGGATTGTCCTTACACCCTTTCTTGAACAATGGTGTCACATTTGCCACTTTCCAATGAAAATCAGGGATGGGCAAGAGGCCAGAATTGGAGGCACGCAGAGCTCTCGGAGGGTTATGGGTTTGGATGAGGTTAGAGAGATAGGGAGGAGTGAGGTCATGGAGGGATCTGAACAGAAGGATGAGAATTTTAAAATAGAGGCATTGGTGGACCGGGAGCCAATGTAGGTCAACAAGCACCTCAATTAATGTGCTTTAGCCATAGCCACAACCTTAGAAGAGCCTACTACACCAATGTCATGATTCCATTCACCACAAAGCAACCCTTATAGCCTTATGGGTAACACTGATATTTTAGTGCCAACTTGCAGGAAGTTCTGTGCCATGATTCTGCACCCACTAGAGTCAGATTGTCCAAACTCAGCTCCTTAACAACTGGCAGAGAAAGCACAATTTCATTCCATGAGCCAAGGTTGGATTTGAACTGAAGTCAATTGAAAAGTTAATACACTAACCCGCTGGATCACCCAGTCCCAGAGGGGGAGACAGTGGTCGCTTCTCAGTGCGATGGAATCCAAACTTTCAGCAACCTTCAGCAGAGGTTTACAGAGATAACTTCTACTCTTAGGAATCAACAAACCAACCAAAGACTGATGATTCGGGGCAGTTCCTACAAGGCAACAATATCCTCAGATGCCAGTGATAGGGACGTCACTGAATCAGGACGTGCGGCAATTCCCTGCTCAGTGTTGCCAGATTTGCTTAATTTTCTTGACTAATTGACTGAGAATGAAAACAACAGCAGTGAAAACAATTTGCAAAACTAGCTACAACACAGAATGTATTTAACCTGCTAAATGGCATAAACAACTTGCATTTATATAGCGCCTTTAACGTAGTAAAACGTCCCACGGTGCTTCACAGGAGTGTTTTCAGACAAAATTTGACACTGAGCCACAGAGAGGTATTGGGAGCAGTGACCAAAAGCTTGGTCACAGAGGTAGGTTTTAAGGAGCGTTTAAAAGGATGGGAACGAGGTAGAGAAGCGGAGAGGTTTAGGGAGGGAATTCCAGAATTTAGTGGCAGCTGAAGGCACAGCCGCCAATGGTGGGGCAATAAAAATTGGGAATGTGCAGGAGGCCAGAATTGGAGGAACGCAGAGATCTCAGAGAGAGTTGTAGAGGTGGAGGAGATAGAGATAGGGAAGGGGCGAGGCCATGGGGAGGACTGAACACAAGGATGAGAATTTTAATTTCGAGGCGTTGCCAGACTGGGAGCCAACGTTGGTCAATGAGCACAGGGGTGATGGGTGAACGCGACTTGGTGTGAGTTAAGATACAGGCAGCAGAGTTTTGGATGAGCTCAAATTTATGGAGGGCGGAAGGTACATAGGAACAGGAGTAGGCCATTTAGCCCCTCAAGCCTGTTCCGCCATTCAGCGAGATCATGGCTGATCTGCGACCTAACTCCATATACCCAACCGTTGCCCCATATCCCTTAATACCTTTGGTTAAAAAAAATCAATCTCTAATTTAAAATTAACAATTGACCTAGCATCAATTGCCATTTGCAGAAGAGTTCCAAACTTCTACCACCCTTTGCGTGTATAAGTTGTTTCCTAACTTCACTCCCGAAAGGCCTGGCTCTAATTTTTTTTTTTTTTTAAGACTATGCCCCCTAGACCCCCCAACCACCGGAAATAGTTTCTCTCTGTCTACGGTGGGAGGCCAGCCAAGAGAGCATTGGAATAGTTGAGTCTGGAGGTAACAAAGGCATGGATACGGGTTTCAGCAGCCAATGGGTTGAGGCAGGGCGATATTACAGAGGTGGAAGTAGTCTATCTTGCTGACAGAGTATAAGGGTTCAGAAGCTCAACTCAGGTTAAAATAGGACATTGAGGTTGCAAAGAGTCTGGTTCAGCCTCAGACATTGGCCAGGGAGAGGGAATAGAGTCATTGGCTAGGGAATAGAGGATGTGGCGGGGACCACAGACAATCGCTACTGTCTTCGCAATATTTAATTGGAGAAAGTTTCTGCTTATCCAATACTGGATGTCGGCACAACCAGAGAACCTTGCAAATAGACCCCAAGTTTGAGGATCCGAAATGTCCTGTCTCTTCATTCAGTCTCACCTCTCTGGCACCACCCCATTTCACATACAGAACCAATGGCATGGGAGCCAAACCTAAGCAAAGGAGCTTGACATTCATCGCAGTCTGTGAAGGCAAGTTTGTGCTTTTAAAAATTTACGGTATCTAACTTTTAGAAAATTAGAAATGGTGGAGGAGGAACAGAAAGTTTTATTTCCCATTTGAGGAATAGGAGCTATCCCACAGTATAGTTCTTCAAAACAATACTGAGTTTCCTTCTATAACTTTCACCCGAACCAGAAGGTTGTGGACGCGAGGCTCACTCCAGACTACATCACATAATCTAGGCTAGCACTCCAGTGCAGCACTGAGGGAGCGCGGCAGTCAGAGGTACTGTCTTTTGGATAAATCGTTAAACCGAGGTCCTGTCTGCCCTCTCAAATGAACATAAACGATCCTGTGGCATTATTCAAAGAGCAGGGAAATCTAGTGTCCTGGCCAACAATTATCCCTCAACCAACATCAATTAAAACACATAATTTGATCATATTGCTCTTTGTGGGACCTTGCTGTGCGCAAATTGTCTGCTGTGTTTACCTACCTAACAGCAGCAACTCCACTTCAAACATACTTCATTGGCTGTGAAACACTGATGTTCTAAGAAGCTGAAAGGTGCTATATAAATGCAAGTTCCCTCTCTTTTAGTAAAGGATATGAGATACTTAAAGCAATAGAGAAAGTCAGAGAATGGCAGCAGGACAATGGCCACACATGTGAAAAACGTGCATTCGTATAGTGCCTTTAACACAGAATTATGTTCCAATGGCAAGTCTAGGACGTCCAAAAAATTTTCATTACACAGGTGATCGACAGGATTTCCAAGACAGGTGGATGAGGCCAGGACAAGAGACACATTTAGAAATAGCTGTATGCCGTAACAGGGAGATGGTAGGGTTGGTACTATGGGATCAAATGAGCTAAAGGGCCTTCATCATCTGAACTTACCTTGTGATGAGAAAGAAATATTCTACAGCCTGATCTTGTACACAGTGAATTGCATTTAGTTCAGTTTATACAAAACTGCTGTCTCATACAGGAAACTCTTTCGTATCCGACACCAACGGGACCGGGATGGTGCCGGTTGAGTAAAAATTTCGGATAACGGAGAGGTATATCTACCGAGGCTATTTTTAAACAAACAAAAATAAAAAAAATCAAGAAATGTGCAGTATAATTGGGTACTCCCCTACAGAATGTTGTGTTAAATGGATGGTGGAAGATGCTTGATTAAGTACAGTAATGCCAGTTGAGGGTAATCCATAACTCTTTACTTACTTAACAGTAAAACAAAACTTCTAAACGACTGTATACTGTAGTTTTCGGAGTATGAATTCTGCCGGTTATTAGAGAATTCCGGATATTTAGGTGCCGTTTAAACGAGAGGTTCCTGTATTATATTGTGGTTGCACCCTCAAATGAGGCCTGCGACATTTATGTAATACATCACAATTCAGTAAGAGTCCAGCACTGATACCCCGCCCGCCCATGGTCCCCTCTTTCACTACATCATCCACCGCTACGAATGAATAATTCCACTCCTCTGCTACGCCACACATTCAAAAATGCAAAGGCTTTTGCAGGAGATGGCAGAGTCTCGGGCGTTTCTGGATTGTGTTTAAACCCCTTGCTCGTGTTGCATGCTTACAAACTGTTCAGAGACAGTAACAGTAATATTTGAAACAGCACCAAACAAACCATTTCAACCAGATACACTTTAGACATCGCGCCACTAACAGTTTTCTGATCTGCACAAGCCTACATGTTAATCAGCAGTAATCGTACAAGGCAACTTCAGAATTGAGGACATTTCATTGCAACAGACATGTTGCAAGAATCATGCTTTTCCTGTAATCCTCCTCTCAAGTACAGGAACCCCTGATTTACACCTTCCTATAACCCCTCACAACCACTCCAGGAGAGACCATCCAACGTTAGCATAGGTCAGGGATTGTACCTGGAACCTTGTGGTCTGTATGGCTTGGCCAAATACTGCCTTTATGTGCTGGGGAAGGTCGGACTATGGTTCTCAGCTCCTCTCAAGTCGTTACAGTAAATACAGAACTGCAATTTACTTTAGTGCTGGTTACGGTATTTAAAAAAAAATCAACTCTGAACATTTACTGCATTTGAAAGCATGTATAATTAATTTGATAAATTAAAAAAAAATTAATTCTGTATTACACATACAGAATGATTCTTTGATCTTTTTGAATGAAAGGAAAACCACAGGCTGAGCACTCGGGATTTTACGAGATTCACTTCCCAGTGGGAGTGTGGATTCGCCCCCATCGGCACTTCCAAGGGACTGACGGCCAAGAATTACAGCCAGTCTTCGGTCTATGTGACTGAAATTCTCCTGTACTCAAGAACGACGCAGTGAAACTGGTGTCGTACTTCTGTACTGAACAGTTTGTCCCAAATACCGTGCCATAAGTCAGGGGCATTTTAAAAAGTAAATGTGCTGAATCTCTTAGTTTATGGGCTGTGGGATGCACAGCCCCAAAAGGCCTTAGATGCAGAAATCAATTCAGATGTTTAAAATAAGATTTACTTGGGAAGCCAAGGTATTAAAAGGAGAAAGGGGGGGGGGGGGGCAGCTGGGATTAAGATGATGAAGAGTTGCCATGGTTAACAAACTGCAGAGCAAGTTCAATGGGCCATCTCGGATTCCTATGCTTCTGCCCATGAACACTGACCTCCAATAATGTGCACAGCACAAGCCCAGGCAACAGGCTTCCCCCAGCAGAAAACATGCGTAAATGAGCAACGGCAAATGTTGTACATAAAATTGCATTGTAATTATAAACAAACATAATTTACCGATTGTACATCAATGCATCAATATATAATATTGGTAACTTCCTCTTCCAGGTGCAGGAGCAATATCCCTTTATAAAGTGTTACAGTGTGAGCACTTAGTTATGATTTTAAAAATGATAAACTATTAGCCTCGCCAGTGATGCCTACATCCCGTGAATAAAAAAGCACTTATAGTCAGAGTTTCTATCTCAACACTTTCCCGGGATTTTTATTATGAAATAGTTGGTGCAGCAACTCTACTTTCTGCCACTAGATGGCATTTTATACTGTCTTTAATTTATTTTTCCCACAGGGTATTTTTCTGAATATTATCTGCCTGGTTTGGTACTTTGTTGCCAGGAAAGGATGCACAGCATGTCTAGAGAACGCTGTAAGCAACTCCGGAAGGAGACAGGGACCACACCTAGCCAATGACTCTTCCTCCGAGTTCCTCCCGCCCCTCCCCCCCAACACTGGGAGACATTGCAGCTTCCGCTCAGCGCTCCCCATTAACGCCAGCGAATGGAACGTAGCAGGACAGGACTTGAACCCTACCTGTAGCACTGATGCAGACTAACCAATCAACATCAGTCCCAGCCCCATGCCAATGACCACAGGCACAGCAATCAACCAGTGTCACTGGAGTGAGATTTCAGTGTGTGCATCGCCCCTAGTGGCAGTTAATGAGTACTCCACCTGCTTGCAAAACTGAATTACTGAAGTCAAAAAAAGCAAAATATTGCAGTTGCTGAAATATAAACAGGAAGTGCTGGAAACACTCAGCGAGTCAGGCAGCATCCGTGGAGAGAGGGAGGTAGGGTTAACATTTCACGTCAATGACCCTTCGTCAGAATCGGAAGGTGTTCCAGATGAAACCTACCTTCCTCCCTCCAGTTGGCTGCCTGACCCACTGACTGTTTCCAGTATTTTCTGAATTACTTTGTCACTGGGTGAACTGTATAAATAAAATCACAGGCAATCTACCTGTACTCAGTCCAGAGTTATCCAGAGCTACAGCGCTCAGTGATTTAAGTATCCAGTTACTGTGTCAAGGGATCAAAGGCTGGGACCTTGCTTTTAAATCACCGTGGATTAAAATCTTGGCAAGTAAAGGGGCACCGTCAACCTGTGAAAGCTTTGGGACACACATCCCTCGTGGCAGCAAACATAAATTGATTGAAAAGAACCAACCTCTCCCAAAATGGGGGACACCCCCTTCAAAGAGGATTAGATTTTTACAGATCTCACTTGTGGTCTTTGCGGGAATGGGTTTATTTTGTGCAATTTATTAAATAGGCTTTGATCTGGTCAGATGTTGCCTGAGGTGGGCCCCACTAGACAAACTGCAGAGCCTTTTGATATTCAAAATATAGAAAAGGGATGACCAGTCTGGAGAGATGAACTGCAGTGAATTAAAGTTCCCTAAAAGTTCAGTCCAAAAGCATCAAACATCCACATACTGAAGCCCCTGGATCTGCCATGATTACCATCTTATGAATTATAGACAAGCAGCTCATCAAAAATAATCTATCACGTGTCTTTTAGCAAGTCTGACCACAGCAGTGCTGCAGGATTTCACACTATATTATTTTCCAGTACTTTGATTCCTCTGTAGAATCGGATAAAGTCAAATGCTCCGAGGTCAAGCGTTTTGAACTTTCCATCAAGAATGAGCTCAGCGATGGCCCTGCCCACGGCAGGCGACTGCTGCAGGCCGTGCCCACTGAAGCCGGTCGCAAAAAACATGTTGGTAACCAGTGGGTGAGTGCCGATGATTGCATTCTGGTCGAAGGTGTTGTAATCGTAGTAACCGGCCCAGGCGCTTTTCAACTGAAGACAGAAAAGTCATTACATTAGAACAATGGTAACCACCTCTCGCGCGAGGACCCCCTGCAAATAGGCACACACCCACACGGACCCCCCTGCAAATAGGCACACACCCACACGGACCCCCCTGCATATAGGCACACACCTGTCCTGCATATAGGCACACACCTGTCCTGCATATAGGCACACACCTGTCCTGCATATAGGCACACACCTGTCCTGCATATAGGCACACACCTGTCCTGCATATAGGCACACACCTGTCCTGCATATAGGCACACACCTGTCCTGCAAGGACCCCCTGCAAATAGGCACACACCCGCAGGGACACCCTGATGGAAAGGAGGAGATATTAGGACAGGTGACCAAAAGCTTGGTCAAAGAAGGTAAGCTTTAAGGAGGGTTTTAAAGGAGGAGAGAGAGGAGGAAAGGTTTAGGGTTGGGGAATTCCAGAGCTTAGAGTCTTGATGGGTGAAGGCACAGCCGCCAATGGTGGGTCGAAGGGAGAGGCCAGAGTGGTAGGAATGCAATGTTTGGAGGGTTATAGGGCTGGAGGTGAGACCAACAGAAATAATTAGCCCAGAATTTGCTGGAGCGGGGCTTCTCGCTGCATGCCCAGTTAGTTAGACTTTTTCCCTCACCCTTCAGCTTGAAAATGTTTTGCCCTGTAAGTTGCTGGAAGCTGATAACAGCAGTGAGGGTAATGGGGCATCTGGGACCTTAGGGATCAATATTCCAATTCCTTAACCAATGAGATTTACGGATTGAGAAAGAAACATAGGAACGACAGAGAAGGAAATAGGATGAATTACAGTCAAATCAGGTACAGAAAGAGAAAAAGAGGGAAAGAAAGATTGGATTGAGAGAAAAAACACAGAAAGGAAAAGAGCAAAATAAAAAAAAAATAAAAAAAAATTACCACCTGCAAGAATGAGACTCCACAGTTTCAATTGTTCCCTTTCTGGGCTGAAGAGGTTGAATGGCATTGCAGGAACATAAATCTCGTCATTAAAAGGGTACTTATGTTGTTGAGTACGCGCCTAAACCTTCTGCAGCAAGTGCAATTGGCAATTATGGTGCAAATGCAGCAACTTCTTGAAACTCACGGGGGAGGTTGAGGGCGAGCTGCTGCTTTTGTGAGGCTAACGGCAGAGGGGACCAAATCATCCAGCAATTTGTGGCGGTTCACAACTCACAGGGCATCTCTTCCTCGCCACAAATTGCTGGACGATTTACACATTAATAATGGCGAGCACCATTAAACTCGCTGGTATTTTGCCAGCAAATTCTGGCCCATTGTGCCTGTTGAGTTAACAAACAGATATGTTCGAAATACACAATTCACGAAGCACTGTGCTTGCAGACCTCGGATTGCCTGGTGTCAGACAGAAATCTGATGGCTTGGCAGACACTGTTGTGGGGCCCCCAGTTTGGTAACCTATGGACTTGCCCATTGAAGAAGGGAGTTTCTACGAAAAACAAATAGAATAATCAGCTGCCAGCCCCGACAGTTGGCTCAGTGGGAAAGGCATTGCCCACACAATAGACACATCCAAGCCAGGAAGGTCTGAGGTTCAAGCCACAGTGTGTGCTGAATTAGCTGATGTCAGCTGGGGCAGCAGTGTGTACTCCAACAGTGGTCAGTGCCCATAAGCCAGGGAGGGGAAATGAATAAACAACTGCTCCAGATTACCATCCAGTGACTCCAGCTTGCAATGATGTAAGCAGATGCAGACAGTGGGTGAGGGCAGGATCGAGCTCAGCAGTGATGTCCCTCCACAGTCAAGCCGTCTGCTGACCGTCAGCATTCAGCGGGCTCCCACACGAAAGATTGGCCAGTCGAGCAAGGGACTGAGGACAGCTGGAGCCCGACTTCAGTCACCGCGAAAAAAACAAAGATAGCATTCAAGGACAGCCAAGTGACACTGCATCAATATCCTTCAAAGACGTTGTGATGCCACATAAATAACTTACCTTCAGGGACTGGAAGACAGGCACGCTCTGGGCCAGACTGGGCCACACCGCCTCCTGGAAGTATTCATAATCCACTTCCAGATCACTGTTGTCCGGCTCCTCCTCCTACAACAGTCAGGAATTAGTGTTATTGACAGAGGTTTTGTGCCAAATCGGTTTTATTCACAGCAAAAAAGTTGGGCAAATTTCTATTTATTATGGGGCAGAAATTAGGCTCGCCACGGGTGAGTACGCACTGTGTACTCACCCGTGGACGGAACGAAAGTGCCGGTTTCTTGCATGCGCGGGAAACCGGCACTTCCGTTCCCCTGAAGGAAGGGGTTCAGAGGTCGAACGCGCACGCCGGAGGGCCAGCGCGTTCGCCTCGCATTTCGGGTTTTTTTTTTTTTTAAACAGGTTCCTCCGTGAGGGTAAGCACGGAGAAGATACACATTGAAAAAGAATGCGCAAGGCCTTCTTTTAACAAGTGTTGATTTTATTAAAATTTAAACTTTTTTTCACAGATTTATCTTTTTTAATTACTTTAAAGAAAGGTAAGTTTAGTTTTAACCCCATTAAAAAGTGTAATTAATTTTTTCAAAAATTTAAATTTTTGTTTAAAATAGTTAATGTAATTTATAGTTATTTTAAAAATGTGATGTTTTTTAAAAAAAATTATTTGTAGTATTAGGGATGTTTTGGGGCCGATCTGTATTCATAGATTTGACAGGTCTTCCTGTCAAATCTATGAATGAAAGATGGTCTGCTGCCATTGGCTCTCCATGGCCCACGTGATCCCAGGGGACGCATCGCACTAACTGCGCCTCTGGGACACGCAAGCACTGCGCGCCGGCAGTTGGAGGAGGCCCAGGAGCCGAAGTCCCCGCGGGCCCAGAGGTCCATGGCAGGCGCGGTAGGTAGGTGCGCGCGCGATCCTTGCACCCGCGGGGAGCCAGGGAGCCGAATTTCTGGCCCTATGTCTCTTTTGTGAATGTTGTGCTCAAGGTGAAGGATGTTAGAGACTGAGGAATGGAAACTGCCCCCCTCAAACACTTCCTGGCACGGTGCAGTATCATTCAGGTGCAGAGTAAAAATCCCCCTACAGGGCCCAATCAGGCACTCCCCGGTCTGGGAGTGCAACTGGATTCAGACTGATCAAACTAATTTCACATAGGACACAGAGGAGACTTTCATCTTGCCTGCCTTGGCTGGATTTGTACCCAACTCCTAGATGTTAAAAGCCAGTAAATGGAATACGCTGCCTGACAGGGCGGTGGAAGCAGATTCCATAGTAACTTTCAAAAAGGGAATTGGAAAAATACTTGAAAAGGAAAAATTTGCAGGGTTATGGGGAAGGAGCAGGGGAGTGGGATTAATTGGATAATTCTGTCAAAGAGCCGCCACAGGCATGATGGAACGAATGGCCTCCTTCTGTGTTGTATGATTTTATAAAGAGCCTGGGGGAGAGCTGCTGAGCCCACACCGCCAAATAGAAGTATCACACTCTCTGCCAAGGAGGAATGAAACTAGTCTTGGGGGAGGAGCGATGAGAATAAAAACTGAGGCAGAGTAAATGGTATCTTCAGAGGCATCGGGAAAGAATGCTAACCGCAGCTCTCAGACCCGGCAGTGCTAACCTCGGTCGGCAGTGCTTACCTCGGTCGGCAGTGCTTACCTCGGTCGGAGAAAGTCCTCCCACGTAGTTTCCTCCCAAGCCTTCTCGACGGAAGTACGCCCCCTTGTGGTCAACGAACAATGGGCATTCCAGCCCCGGACCGTTTGGACAGTGGAAGACATACACATACCTGACGGAGAAGAGGAGGAAGAGATTAAAGAGCTTTTGAACGCTGCATCGATGACCTGACTTGCTATGGATCACCAGTAATAGCCGCACAGCCCAGAAGATCCCAGCATCGACCCAGAGTCTGTGCTGAGTTAGCTGATCTCGACTGGGGGGGGGTGCAGAGGTAGAGACATTACAATTGACTTCACCACCCTTGGGCTGGCACGGGGAGGAAAGCCAGGGGTCCTGGTTCTGATCTGTTAACTATCGACTCCTGCTGGAAAGTGAGGACTTCAGGTGAAAACAGGATCAGATTTAACGGTGACCACCGACAGTCGAGCAGCCTTGGCTGCCAAATGAAGAATAGGCACCTTGGGTGAACGTATCGATAGTCAACATGAAACCTACTCCAGCAAGAGTCATCAGCCTAAGGGGAGGGAACATGCAAATTGTAAAAAGGTACATACATGTTTGAATAGGAAAAAAAATTGCCGATTTAAATCTCGGTTCCATGGAAGATGAGAAGGGGCCGCCTTCATCGAGGGAATTAGTTTGCAGGGGGACTGGTGGGTGTCTCTAAAATCTCAGTAAGCACAGATTCTAGGAATGCTCCCATTCAGATCACTCAACCAGAGAAAGTTTAACAAAATGCTTAAGCTGCCCTTGATCAGATCGGTAGCTTCATTTGTTTGGGGCCCAAATGTTCCGAGGTCTTCACCAATGACACTGTTCAATCGATCGCTACGGGCTATGCCAATAGCGGCCTGGTGATGGCTCTCTGCTCTCCCCAAGCCTCTCCCCTCAGCAGAGCAGGAATTAAATCCGCTTTCCTTTGCACCTCGTGCGGAGATCAGGAAGTCTCCGTGTGGGGGGGGGGGGGAATCATGGGCGGGAACCCGCCCAACCCCATGCGCCTCGCCTACTCCACCCCAGCAAGCCTCAGGTGATGCCTGCGGTTATTACTGGGGCGCGTCACTTGCCTTTCACTCGCGACTTTAAAATTCAGTGGAGTGACTGGTGCACCAGGTTCTGGCAAATAGAACCTCATTTACAACCAATGCTGCAATCCCCTTATCATAGTGAAAAACATGCAGCTCTGCAAAAATAGAGAGACATTTTTTATTTTCACTGCAGATTCTGTGTGCCTTACTACGCAGGCTTCCCCGCTCTGTATTTCTCCACGTCTCCTGCCTCCTTTGCTCACCTTTTTCTGGGCTCTACGGGGAGCTTCGTGCCCTCCAAGGTGCCTTCAGGACCACTCCCGATCCCGATCATCTCTGCCACTTTGCCTGACCACGCTCCAGCCGCATTGATCAGCAGCGCACACTCCACCGGCTGGTACTCCACACTGTTTGGCATCCGCACCTGCCATCCAGCAGACACAGCAAGGGTCAGCACTGCATCTAATCCATCATTTAACTGCAAGCTCGTGTGACAACCCCAGCAACACGTGCCGGGGAACGTCACAGTGAGGTTTTGTGCTCAAGATCCCCTCACATTCAGTCTCAAATGCAGCCTCCTGGAGGCGCTGAGAGCTGGCTAAACATTTCTCCATAAGGAAGGAGAGTTACCCCAGATCCTCTCACTCGTCTCTCAGCAGACACCTGGGAGCAGGTCTTCATCCCACCTTGTGCTCTTAGTTCTTGGATGAATTCAGAGCATAATTGGTAAAAGGAAAGAAAACCCACCTTCCCGGATGGTTGGTAAAGTTAGCAGGTAATTGAGCCATACAGACCAGAATGGAGATAAATTGATGCCTTGATTATATAGTGTGAGAAGTCGCACAACACCAGGTTATAGTCCAACAGCTTTATTTGAAATCACAAGCTTTCAGAGCGCTGCTCCTTCGTTCACCTGTTAATAAAACTGTTGGACTATAACCTGGTGTTGTGCGACTTCTCACATTTGTCCACCCCAGTCCAACACCGGCATCTCCACATCTTGATTATATAGGATATGCTTCTTGTATTTGGTCGTTGCTACTTGGCTCAGCGAGCACATGCTCAGTGTGGTACTGCGCCTTACAGGGCAGAAGGTCCCAAGTTCAATGGCTGGTACGTGAGAAGTTGCCTGATCTCTGCTCAGGTAGACACGTTGCCATTGGCCTCAGCACCCTGGTCTAGGCAGGGGAGAATCGTCGCGGGCTCCTGATCCACGTGCAGGGACCTCGGCTGGAAATGGGCGCACGTGCGCGGATGTATGCAGATGTTGGATGAGGACAAGATTGGGTTCGACGGTGGCACATGGTGAATATCCGACCACACTCTGGTTCAGGCTCACAAGAGTGATGGCCACGAGTGGAGTGCCCGGTGCCCGTCAAACCTGTAGCCCAGCAGTAACCAGCGCTTTCAGGATAGGAGGGAAGAAAACAGGAACAATGAGAAAACTAAAAAAAAATGTATAAAAAGGCTTTTCTGAGGATCACTCCCTCCAGTCAAAGGTTTATTAGTCCACTTTCTGTGGATTTTAAAACTTTTTTCCATTTATTTCTTAGCAATGAATTAAAAATTGCCAGGAAATCTTTTTGTTGGGAGAAGGGAAACAACAAGTGGAACTGAAGTTGGTTCCACAGATTTAAGTTGAAGGACTTTAAAGGTTCCAGGGATGAGCAATTAGTTACATGGATAGACTGGAGAAGCTGGGGTTGTTCTCCTTAGAGCAGAGAAGGCCAAGAGGAGATTTAATTAGAGGTGTTCAAAATCATGAAGGGTTTAGATAGAGTAAATAAAGACAAACGGTTTCTAATGGCTGAAGGGTTAATAACCACAGGGCACAGATTTAAGGAGATTGGCAAAAGAACCAGAGGCAACAGGAGGAAAAACTTTTTTTTACGCAACGAGTAGTTAGGATCTATAATGCGCTGCCTGAAAGGGTGGTGGAAACAGCATTGGCTGTAAAACACTTTTGAGACGTCCGGTGGTCGTGAAAGGCGCTATATAAATGCAAGTCTTTCTTTTATTATTTTATGATTCTATGAAAAGATCCTCTATGGAAGGCAAAAATTTAATATCTCCCAGGATGGGCAGGTACCCCCCAACATCCAGGTCTCTGGGCAGGCCAAGGGAAGGTGTGTGAGAGTGGGTCATGGTGACCCCTCCAGTTTCAACCCCCTCCCTTTCCACGGAGCCACTTGGTTAGTTACAGACTGGCTTGATCACACTCTGACCCAGGGATGGAGTGGGGCAGAGAGTAGTATAAAGTTAAATGCTAGTTATACAAAGCTCTGGTTAGACCTCATTTAGTTTCTTTTAGTTCTGGGCCCCGCACCTCAGGAAGGATATATTGGCCTTGGAGGGGGGGCAGCGCAGATTCACCAGAATGATACTGGGGCTAAAAGGGTTAAATTATGAGGACAGGTTGCACAGACTAGGCATATATTCCCCAGAGTATAGAAGATTAAGGGGTGATCTAATTGAGGTATTTACGATGATTTGAAAGGGTAGAGAGAAACTATTTCCTCTGGTGGGGGAGTCCAGAACAAGGGGGCATAACCTTAAAATTAGAGCTAGGCTGTTCAGGGGTGATGTCAGGAAGCACTTCTTCACACAAAGGGGAGTGGAAATCTGCAACACTCTCCCTCAAAAAGCTGTTGACATTAGGTAAATTGAAAATTTCAAAACTGAGATTGATAGATTTTTTGTTAGGCAAGGGTATTAAGGGTTACGGAACCAAGGCAGGTAAATGGAGTTTAGATACAGATCAGCCATGATCAATGTTCCGTCTAATTTTCTTTTGTGCGCGGTCCCTTTAACTGGCCACGCGGCCCATTCAACTTTTCGCGCATGTGCGATTTCTTCCATATAAAAGCCGTCCGCGCAGCTCAGCGGGAACGCTGGCCATGATCTAATTGAATGGCGGAACAGGCTCGAGGGGCTGAACGGCCTATTCCTGTGCTATGAAGAAGCTGAAGTTACCACTGTTCTCTCGTACATTGACATGGTGAATTCTTTTCAGCGAGACACTCCTGCCATCATCCGTCTTCATCTCTCTGGTGGAATGTTGAAAACCTGTTAAAATATAGAAATTTTAAAAATGTTATCGAGCAGTCTGAAGATCAGCAACACTGCAACAATATCAGCACATACAGCGGCTCAACCAGCCTCCCAACAACTGCGGCAAACTGACTCTCACAATCGCAGATGTGTTGGGTCAGCCAAAGGCTCTGTTGTTGGATCAGAACCATGTTTACACCGACCGAGCTGGTAGAAATAAAAGCTTGCGAGGTGAGTATGGGTGCGATCGGCCAGGTGTCCTCAAACTTCCTTTGTAAAATCAAAGTCCTTTTTTTAAAAAAAAAGGCCTTGTAGTATTGTTAGAGTGACCTAGTGTCATTCCTATGTTCTGACTCACTTGCTTTATAAACAGAATAGCATAACTAAGTGATGGGGTTATGCAATATCACCACGCCTGATGTATTTTATTAACAGTTTAATGTTATAGCTTACAAGATTTTGGCCCGTCTTAGTTAATCAATACAGAAAGAATCTACAATCTGTCCAATACCATCCAACTGCAATTTTGGGGATATGGGCGACACTAGAAAGTCAGTATTTATCCCTAGTTGGCATTAGGGCATGAAGAATCAACCACATAGCGTGAGACTGAGGTCACATGTACACCAGCTCTCGTGGGACATGAGTGAATCAGTTGGGTTTTAAAAAGCTTTCGTGGTCACATTTCTGATGCCAGAAATGACTGTAACCACTTGGCCACTGTACAAACAATTGGCATGCAGAATCTGAGCAGTAGGGAATGTCAGCAGCTCAGCGCCCCCGACTGCCTGGAGACTGTAGGACAGTGTATAATATAAGTTAACAGGATGGTGTAGGTAAAGAGCATTATGGGATGGTTAGGGCTCCAGTAAAGGAAGAACTGGAGAAACCATAGCGTACATCAGGAGTGATTCGGCAGAAGGTTTAAAACATTTAGTAGGAAATGAGTAAAATAGCTTAACAACAGAAGTCAGTATTCATATTGTATTTATTATGAGAATTTATTCTGTGTCATACAGGCTACGCACGGTTCAGATTAGATCGTTAGAATTCTGCAAGCTAAAGCAAGACAGGACATGCTGTAAAGTTTAGGGTAATTCAAGAAAAATCAGGTTTCATTAAAGATTCGGAGTAAAGTTCTGTCTAACTGAAAAGGAGGTTTGGAGCCACAGAACCCAAGGTCTCGAAGTTAATATGCCTGAGAGCGGACCGGCGGGAGAGTGAGAGGACCGGCCGCAGATAAAGGTAGGCCCGAGAGGCCAAAGCCCAGAGGGAGCACGAGCGTCAGGGAGCGAGGTAAAAAACCTAAAGTGACATCAGCACAAGGGAAGGAGCTGATTGGTGAGTAGCTGGTGATTTTAAGTCTTGAGTTTTTACATCTTGAGTTCTGTTAAGTTAGTTAATAGTCTATTAAATAGAGGCATGGCAGGGCACCTCAGTCCCTTGGAAAGCACATCTTGTGCCATGTGGGAACTCCAGGAGGCATCCCGTGTCCTGGACAACTACATGTGCAGCAAGTGTCGTCAGCTGGAGGAGCTCAAGATTCAGGTTTCGGAGCTTGAGCAGCAGTTGGCATAATTACGATGTATCCGTGAGGCCGAGAGCTACATGGACAGCACGTTTCAGGAGGTGGTCACCCCGCAGCGTAACAGTGTGCAGGGAGAGAGGGAATGGGTGACTGTCAGACAGACAAGGAGAGGTAGTGCAGGAGTCCCGAGTGCATCTCGCTCTCTAACCAGTATTCAGTACTGAATACTGATGAGGGCGATGGTTCCTCTGGGCAGTACAGCCAGAGCCAAGTCCATGGCACCACGGGTGGCTCAGCTGTACGGGGGTGGGTGGGTGGGTGGAGGAGGATCGCAAAAGCAATAGTGATAGGAGATTCGATAGTTAGGGGAACAGACAGGCGTTTCTGCCGCCGCAGACGTGATTCCAAAATGGTATGTTACCTCCCTGGTGCCAGGGTCAAGGATGTCACTGAGCGGCTGCAGAACATTCTGAGGGTAAACAGCCAGAGGTCGTGGTCCATATCGGTATCAACGACAGAAAGAGGGATGAAGTCCTGCAGGCAGATTTTAGGGAGCTAGGAAAGAGATTAAAAAGCAGGACCTCAAAAGGTAGTAATCCCCAGATTACTCCCGGTGCCACGAGCTAGTGAGTATAGAAATAGGAGGATAGAGCAGATGAATGCCTGGCTGGAGAGATGGTGCAGGAGGCAGGGCTTTAGATTCCTGGGACATTGGGACTGGTTCTGGGGGAGGTGGGACCTGTACAGGCCAGATGGGCTGCACCTTAACAGAGCTGGGACCAATGTCCTCGCGGGGGGGTTTGCTAGTGCTGTTGGGGAGGGTTTAAGCTAATTTGGCAGGGGGATGGGCACCAGGATGTGACATTAGAAAGGAGAAACAAGGTGCACAAAGGATTGGGAGAGACAGAGAACACTAGAGTAAGAAATAGTGCGCCATTAGGTGGGGTCAGACTAAGAGAGAATACAAGAAGGTCTAAGACAGGTTTACAGTGCATGTGTGTAAATGCACAAAGCCTGGTAAATAAGATTGGTGAGCTGTAGGCGCAAATAGCCACATGGGAATATGATGTCGTGGCGATAACGGAGACCTGACAGGATTGGGTACTAAATATTCCTGGATAGAAGGTGTTCAGGATAGATAAGGAAGGAAAGGAGGTGGAGTGGCAGTATTGATTGAGAATATTACAGTGCTGGAGAGAGAGGATGTCCTGGAGGGGTCAAGAACAGAATCTATTTGGTTAGAGTTAAGAAATAGAGGTGCCATTACACTACTAGATGTATTCTATAGGCCGCCAACTAGTGGGAAGGATATAGAGGAGCAAATTTGCAGGGAAATTTCAGAGAGGTGCAAGAACTATAGAGTAGTGATAATAGACGACTTCAATTATCCTAATATAGACTAGGATAATAATAGTGGAAAGGACAGAGAGGGGGAAGAATTTCTGAAGTGTTTTCAGGAGAACTTTCTTGATCAGTACATTTCTGGCCCAATGAGGAAGGAGGCATTGCTGGAGCTGGTTCTGGGGAATGAGGTGGGTCAAGTGGAGCAAGTGTCAGTAGAGAACAGTGATCTTGGTATCATAGGTTTAGACTAGCTATGGAAAAGGACAGGGAACAATCTAGAGTAAAAATACTTAATTGGAGGAAGGTCAATTTCAGTGGGTTGAGAACAGATCTGGCCCAGGTAAATTGGAATCAAAGATTGGCAGGTTCAATGAGGAGTGAAGAAGTGCATGCCAGGAGCAACACCAGACGTACCTAAAACTGAGGTGCCAACCTGGGGAAGCTGCAACACAGGACTACATGCATGCTAAACAGCGAAAGCAGCATGCTATAGACAGAGCTAAGCGATCCCACAATCAACAGATCAGATTAAAGCTCTGCAGTCCTGCCACATCCAGTCGTGAATGGTGGTGGACAATTAAACAACTAACGGGAGGAGGAGGCTCCATGAATATCCCCACCCTCAATGATGGTGGAGCCCAGCACGCAAGTGCAAAAGACAAGGCTGAAGCGTTTGCAACCATCTTCAGCCAGAAGTGCCGAGTGGTTGATCCATATTGGTCTGCTCCCGAGGTCCCCACCATCACAGAAGCCAGTCTTCAGCCAATTCGATTCACTCCATGTGATATCAAGAAACTGGCTGAGTGCACTGGATATAGCAAACGCTATGGGCCCTGAAACATCCCAGCTGTCGTGCTGAAGACTTGTGCTCCAGAAATAGCCGCGCTTCTAGCCAAGCTGTTCCAGTAAAGCTACAACACTGGCATCTATCCGACAATGTGAAAAACTGCCCAGGTATGTCCTGTCCACAAAAAGCAGGACAAATCCAATCTGGCCAATTACCGCCCCATCAGTCTGCTCTCAATCATCAGCAAAGTGATGGAAGGTGTCGTCGACAGTGCTATCAAGCGGCACTTACCACTAACCTGCTCACTGATGCTCAGTTTGGGTTCCACCAGGACCACTCGGCTCCAGACCTCATTACAGCCTTGGTCCAAACATGGACAAAGGAGCTGAATTCCAGAGGTGAGGTGAGAATGACTGCCCTGAACATCAAGGCAGCATTTGACCGAGTCTGGCATCAAGGAGCCCAAGTAAAACTGAAGTCAATGGAAATCAGGGGGGGAAACTCTCCACTGGCTGGAGTCATACCTAGCACAAAGGAAGATGGTGGTAGTTATTGGAGGTCAATCATCTCAGCCCCAGGACATCGCTGCAGGAGTTCCTCAGGGCAGTGTCCTGGGCCCAACCATCTTCAGCTGCTTCATCAATGACATTCCCTCTAACATAAGGTCAGAAGTGGGGATGTTCGCTGATGATTGCAGTGTTCAGTGCCATTCATAACTCCTCAGATAATGAAGCAGTCCATGCCTGAATGCAGCAAGACCTGGATGACATTCAGGCTTGAGCTGATAAGTGGCAGGTAACATTCGCACCACACAAGTGCCAGGCAATGACTATCTCCAACAAGCGAGAGTCTAATCACCGCCCCTTGACATTCAACGGCATTACCATCGCAGAATCCCCTACCATCAACATCATGTGGGTCACCATTGCACAAGTCAGGAGTGTGCTGGAATACTCTCCACTTGCCTGGATGAGTGCAGCTCCAACAACACTCAAGAAGCTCGACACCATCCAGGACAAAGCAGCCTACTTGATTGGCACCCCATCCATCACCTTAAACATTCACTCCCTCCACCACCAGCGAACCGTGGCTGCAGTATGTACAATCTACAAGATGCACTGCAGCAACTCACCAAGGCTTTTGCGGTAGCACCTCCCAAACCCGCGACCTCTACCACCTAGAAGGGCAAGGGCAGCAGGCGCATGGGAACACCACCACCTGCAATTTCCCCTCCAAGTTACACACCATCCTGACTTGGAAATATATCGTCGTTGGGTCAAAATCCTGGAACTCCCTCCCTAACAGCACTTTGGGAGTACCTTCACCACAAGCATTGCAGCGGTTCAAGAAGGCAGCTCCCCACCATCTTCTCAAGGGCAATTAGGGATGGGCAATAAATGCTGGCCTTGCCAGCAACGCCCACATCCCAGGAACAAATGAAAAAAAAGGCAAAACTGTAATCGAACAATGGGCTGCTTTTAAAGAGATGGTTCGGGTACAGTCGAGGTACATTCCGAGGGAGAATTTTAGGGCAACCAAAGTCAGGGCTCCCTGGAGGACGAAAGTTATAGAGAGTAAGATGAAGCAGAAAAAGGGGGCGTATGACACATTTCAGGTTGAGAATACAAGCGAGAACCAGGATGAATATATAAAGTTCAGGGGAGAAGTGAAAAAGGAAATAAGAGGGGCAAAGAGAGAGTATGAGAATAGATTGGCAGCTAACATAAAAGGGAATCCAAAAGTCTTCTATAGGCATATAAATAGTAAATGGGTAGTAAGAGGAGGCCTATGCATGGAGGCAGAGGGCATGGCTGAGGTACTAAATGACTACTTTGCATCTGTCTTTACCAAGGAAGAAGATGCTGCCAAAGTCATCGTGAAAGAGGAGGTAGTTGAAATACTGGATGGGATAAAAATTGATAAAGAGGAGGTACTAGAAAGGCTGGCTGTATTTAAAGTAGATAAGTCACCAGGACCAGATGGGATGCATCCTAGGATGCTGAGGGAAGTAAAGGTGGAAATTGCAAAGGTATTGGCCATAATCTTCCAATCCTCCTTAGATACGGGGGTGGTGCCAGAGGACTGGAGAATTGCAAATGTTACACACTTGTTCAAAAAAGGATGTAAGAATAAGCCAAGCAACTACAGGCCAGTCAGTTTAACCTTAGTAGCAGGGAAGTTTTTAGAAACTATAATCCGGGACAAAATTAACAGTCACTTGGACAAGTGTGGATTAATTAAGGGAAGCCGGCACGGATTTGTTATCGGCAAATTGTGTTTAACTAACTTGATTGAGTTTTTTGATGAGGTAACAGAGAGGGTTGATGAGGGCAATGCGATTGATGTGGTGTACATGGACTTCCAAAAGGCGTTTGATAAGGTGCCATATAATAGGCTTGCCAGTAAAGTTGAAGCCCATGGAATAAAAGGGGCAGTGGCAGCATGGATATGAAATTGGCTAAATGACAGGAAACAAGAGTAGTGGTGAATGGTTGTTTATCGGACTGGAGGAAGGTATACAGTGGTGTCCCCCAGGGGTCGGTGCTCGGACCACTGCTTTTCTTGATGTATATTAATGACTTGGACTTGGGTGTACAGGGCACAATTTCAAAATTTGCAGATGACACAAAACTTGGAAGTATAGTGAACAGTGAGGAGGATAGTGATACACTTCAAGAGGACATAGACAGGCTGGTGGAATGGACGGCCATGTGTCAGATGAAATTTAATGCAGAAAAGTGCGAAGTGATACATTTTGGTAGGAAGAACGAGGAGAGGCAATATAAACTAAAGGGTACTAAATGTGCACAAAGAAGGTGGCAGGGCAGGTTGCGAAAGCAGCTAAAAAAGCATACGGGATCCTGGCCTTTATAAATAGAGGAATAGCAAGGAAATTATGATGAACCTTTATAAAACACTGGTTCGGCCTCAACTGGAGTACTGTGTCCAATTCTGGGCACCACACTTTAGGAAGGATGTGAAGTCCTTAGAGAGGGTGCAGAAAAGATTTACAAGAATGGTTCCAGGGATGAGGGACTTCAGTTACGTGGATAGATTGGAGAAGCTGGGGTTGTTCTCCTTACAGCAGAGAAGGTTGAGAGGAGATTTGATAGAGGTGTTCAAAATCATGAGGGGCCGAGACAGAGTAGATAGAGAGAAACTGTTCCCATTGGCAGAAGGGTCGAGAACCAGAAGACACAGATTTAAGGTGATTGGCAGAAGAACCAAAGGTGACATGAGGGAAAACCTTTTTACGCAGCGAGTGGTTATGATCTGGAATTCACTGCCTGAAAGGATGGTGGAGGCAGATTCAATTGTGGCTTTCAAAAGGGAATTGGATAAGTACCTGAAGGAAAAAATATTGCAGGGCTATGGGGAAAGGGCAGAGTAGTGGACTAGCTGAAGTGCTCTTGCAGAGAACCGGCACAGGCTCAACAGGCCCAATGGCCTCCTTCTGTGCTGTAACCATTCTATGATTCTATGAATTAAGGTCTAGTTCATCTAGTATGTCTGAACTATCTTGGAAAAGATGCGTATGTTTACAATCATGCAAGTCTATCTTATCATCTACTGATAAAAAGAGATGGATCTATGATATGAAATCCAATAAAGACTTGTGGACCAGATTGGAAATTCTGGTGTGGGAGCAGACCGCCGTTTGCAAAACCCTTGTGGAAATGATGGCCCGTGATGCATGTATGGGCAGAGCTTGTTGGCAGCTTTACTTCAGAATGTAGCACGCATTGAAACTGTACTATAACTGTGTGTTTCTTTAATGTTCCAGTGTTTTTTTCCTCCATTATCCTACCCAGAAGCTCATGTGTTGTTCAGTCTTTGTGTGACATTGATTCTAAATTTGCCATTCTCTGGTCTGATCTTGTGCCCCCTCATCTCACCATCACAGTTTAATTCGAATTTCCAGATTTACCTTTCACTGCATGAATCCCATGTCCCAATAGTTTGCAGAGCTGCTGATAAGGCATTAGCTAACGTGTGCAATTTACCCAACTGCTCTGACCTTTGAAGCTAGTTTTTTCCTGAAACTGAACGGTGGAGATAATAGTACATCTAGGATTAACTAAGTTACAGCTTCAACCTCCGTGATATCTCCTCAGCTGGTAAAATCAGTGTGTCATTCAACCATACAGATCACAAGGTCCCAGATCGATCCCCAGTTTGTGCTGATAGCAGATCTCAGCTGCAACAGCAGCTGGGGTGCTACAACTAGCGCCAAGGCCTGGGGTAGGAAGGGGGAAATTATTATTAGGGCTCCTGTCCACTATCCAGTGACCCCCCACTGAAAGTGAATGTACATGGATGTCAGATGAGGACAAATTAGGCTTGGCTCTGCTGCCCCCCCCAGGAACGAATAGCCTGTCAACACTCACTGTCTGCGTCACAAATTAAGAATAGCTGAGGTCTTGGGGGCAATTGGTGCATGTGAAACTGCACCCCAGCACGAGCTAGCAATTCAAAAGAAGAGGGAAGCAAATAAGCATGAAATCAATCTGCTCTGCCCCTTTACCTTCAAATAGCCTCAGAGCAACAGCATCAAAAATCGAGAAAACTCACTGCTTAGTACGATGGGGGAGGGGTAGTATACACAATAGCTTACCAAATGGGAGGAACTAACTTTAAACAATGTGAATGACATGAGGGAGAAGGAAAAAGGTTTTTGCCCCTTTCTCCTTGTTTGGGTCTCTTTGTACCATCCCAGGCTGAGCTTCCAGCCCTCTGTCAGTGCCATGCTGAAATCATCCAGTGGGATGTGGACAGCAGTCTGGAGTGACTCGCTCCTTCCCAGTGAGGAAGCACTTGGGCCTATGATCAGGGTCTGCCACCAGGTAAACCCTGCACGCAGTGGATCGTGGCACACACTGGTTACTGCCATTCATATTTTTTGGTGCAAAATGCTGAAAGGGTTGGGGAAAATCACTAATGCGACTGATGGACAGGAAACAACCAGCTTGCCCATCTAGCCTGTCCAATACCATTATGGTGCAACTTAACACGATCACCGTACCCCCCCCCCCCCACCCCGCCCAGGATACTCATCCCCCAATACGTCACCTACCTTTTGTACTCGAATGTCAGCCAGTTCGGAACACATCCAGTTCCCTTTTGAACACTTGTACTGAATCTGTACTCACTGCACAAGCCAGCAACTTGTTCCAACAATCGACACCCTGCTGTGAAAAAAGGCTCCTGATATCTAACCTAGTTCTATGCATACATAACTTTTACACAGGCCCCCCAGTTCTCCCAACCAACCTAATTCAAATAGCCTTTCCACAAGGACCAAATCTAATCTTTCATTATTTTTAAAGACCTCAATCAAATTTCAATGTCAATTCTCCACCCTTCCATAGATATATTCATTTCATTCTTTAGCGATTCCAATCACACCATAGGCTAAATGTCCTCCAGCATTTCCTGTTCGAGAGCTCTCATCATTTCTACCTTTGCCCAAGTAATCTTCCTTCTGATGACTCACAAGTGTACGTCCAATAAAGGACCTTTCCCTTGATAGATGGAGCAGTTTATCATTCATTTCCAAGATGGCCACACCATTTCCAAAGTCTACAATTTTCAAGAGTAAAAAGCCCTAGCTCTCTACATAGGAACAGGAGTAGGTCATTCAACCCCATGGCTGATCTGTATTTTAACTCCATCTGCCCGCCTTGGTTCTGTAACCCTTTGCACCCTTGCTACAAAAATCTATCAATCCCAGTATTGAAATTTTCAATTGACCCCCAGCCTCAACAGTTCTTTTGGGGAAGAGAGTTCCAGATTTCCACTACCCGTTGTGTGAAGAAGTGCTTCCTGACATCACCCCTGAATGGCCTAGCTCTAATTTTAAGGTTATGTCCCCTTGTTCTGGACTTTCCCCCACCAGAGGAAATAGTTTCTCTCTATCTACCCTATCAAATCCTTTAATCATCTTAAACACTTCAATTAGATCACCGCTTAATCTTCTATATTCAAGAGGATACGAGCCTAGCCTGTGCAACCTTTCCTTGTAATTTAACCTTTTTAGCCCCGGTATCATTCTGGTGAATCTGCGCTGCACCCCCTCCAAGGCCAATAATATCCTTCCTGAGGTGCGGGGCCCAGAACTGAATGTAGTGTCCAGATGGGATCTAATCAGAGCTGTACAGCTGTAACATAACTTCCACCCCTTTGTATTCCAACCTTCCAGATAAAAGCCAACATTCCATTAGCTTTTTAAATTATTTTTTCTACCTGTCCACTAGCTTTTAGTGATTTCTGTACTTGGACGCCTAAAGCTCTCTGCTCATCCACAGTTCCTAGCTTCTCTAAGCCTACTGTGGTAGCTAAGGATCTTTAAACTAGGTATCAATATAGTGACTCTGCTCCGAACCTTTTCCAGGGCCTCTCTATCACCCACCCGGACCAAAACTGGACACATCATTCAAGATGAGGCCTGACCAAGGTCTTATACAAGGACAGTATCATGTTTTTTGTTTATATTAAATTGTCCTGGCAATACATCCAAAGACTCTATGTTTTTGATATAGCCTTGCAGCACTGATCCTGAACCTCAAGAGATTCATGTACTTTAACATCTATGTCTTACTGTCGCTCAGCAGTCTTAAGTTCACAACTCTGCATGCTGTACACATGCTTGGCATTAGCTCTACCCATGTGCATAACACGACTTTTTTTTAATGGATTATGCCAAATACAGGCCCATTCACCCATCACATTTAGATCTGCTTGTAATTTTTTTTTTATACCCGTGACCTTGCTGAAAGTTCCCCAACGCCTTCATCCAGATCCTTAAAGAAGATTGTGAAAAGGAACGGCCCTAACACTGAACCCTGCGAAACTCCACATGTAACAGGTCCCCACACAGAACCACTGCGATTAACAACAGCGTTCTGCCTATGGGAATATAACCAATTCTTTATCCAACCCAAAACATACCCACCAATCTCACAGGACTATCTTATTAAGCAGCCTATTGTATGGCACCTTGTCAAAAGCATTTTGAAAATTCAGATACACAAAGTCAACATTAACCAACCTTGTATCGTGATCAAAAAATTCAATCAGGTTGATGAGATACAACCTTCTTTTGCAGAAGTCATGTTGGGAGTCTCCAATAATCCCTTGTCTATCAAGGTTGTCATACAGAATATATCCAATGATCCCTTTTAGCAACTTGCCTGTAACTGAAGTCAAGCTAATGGGCCTATAATTTCCCAGTTCTGACTTGTTGCACCACATGGACATCCTCCAGTCCATGGGATCAATCTCAGACCCTGGCAAGTTGTTAGTGGTCTCGATGGCTAATGCCTAGACAAAGAGATGATTCGAGGCTGTGCTCTTCCGCACCCCCCCTCCCCCTTTTTCCTCATTCATTTTCTACCCTCCTCTACTGAAGGTGCTGACTCATGCCGAGTCCAGTCCCACAATGCTGGGTATCTCTGACACATTGCCCAAGTGCCCAAACTTCACGATCCTAGATCTAGCAGGCTATTTGGAACCTCAGTGTTATACAGTGTCAGAGCTGTACCCATCAGTCCTGTCCTCACCTGATGGACAAACATGCACACTTTTCAGCAGTGGGGGGGTGGGGGGGGGGGGGGGGGGGGAGGGCAGGGAACAACACTGGATAGGGATTAGGAAAGGGAACCCTGGCTGACTTTCCCATGTCTGATTTAATGTTGTTGAAGCCAGTTATAAAGCCACTATCACCACCTTGGTTGAGATTAGCCAAAAACAGCCCAGACTGGGTATTGAATCTGGGATCGACCTAGTCTGTATAAACTTGCTGAGGCCAAATTCTGTTTCTGCAACAGGATGGTAAGGACAAAGATGAAGGCAACTGAGTTTTCCTGGATTTACCTTTCGTGGGGCATGGGGGGCTCAAATGGCTGCGCTACAGTCGTGTCTCAGGTGTCAGCCGTGGCTCGGTGGTAGCACTCTTGCCTCGTTGTCAGAAGGTTGTGGGTTCAAGTCCTGTTCCAGAGACTTGAGCACAAATTCTAGGCTGACACGCTGGTATAGTACTGAGGGAGTGCTGCACTGTCGGAGGTGCCGTCTTTCAGATGAGATGTTAAACCAAAGCCCTGTCTGTCCTCTCAGGTGGACATAAAAGATCCCACGGCACAATTTCAAAGAAGAGCAAGGACGTTCTGCCCGATGTTCTGGTCAATATATATCCCTCAACCAACATCTCTTTAAAAAAAAAAACAGATTATCTGGTCACTTATCACATTGCTGTTTGTGGGACCTTACGGTGCACAATTTGGCTGCTGCGTTTCCTACATTACAACAGTGATGACACTTCAAAAAGTACTTAATTGGCTGTAAAGTGCTTCAGGATGTCCAGAGGTCATAAAAGGGGCGATATAAATCCAAGTCTTTCTTCTTTCTTCCAGTCAATGACAGACAAGACCGACCCTGTTGCCAAATGATCCATTCTAAATCCATTCTCCTTGAGTTCCTACAGCTGAACATTCTCCACCTGTATTAGAGGGCTCCAAAATCAAATTAATTGCATGCCAGCTGCTCACCTACCACCTCTCCGTGACACGGATACACGCCCATCGAGATCGCCTTCCTACGGAACGCGTTCAGCAGCAGCCAGGGATCGAACCAGCCTTCGTTCTCCAGACCTACACCACAGAGCACAAAGAGATCAACAGTCGACAGGCAAGTTCAGACAGTCTGCATATTCATTGCACTAGAGTGCCTTATCCATCCATATCCCTATGGGAGACTGACCCACACCCCAACATCAGTCTGTAGCATGGTAGGACTTCAGCCCTTAAGCCCAGATGCAATTATAAAGTATAATTCAAAGAATTATTATAATCTAAAATGTATGTAAGATGCACTGCAAACTGTGAACTGGATCAAACCACCACCAGAGAGCAGTCTGGCACCACTGGGAGCCAAGAGACAAGTGGGTATAGTTTCCTGCCATGGGGACATGAATACAATGGAGCTCAAATGAGTGACTGGATCAAAATACACCTGAAGGTCGATAACTAGAGCATTCTTTGCCTTTTGTTGCATTTAGTGTTAAACAAATAACTGATACTTGAGAATATTGTTGGCACAGTGTGTTGTCACTAGGTGCATTTAGCCTGATTGAACAAACACATTGGCCCATATTTTCTGATCGCAGGCCTCCCGCGTGCGGAGGCCTGCAATATGGAAAAATCTATGCCCTTACCGGAGGGCTCCCGGGGCGCACACACTTCCAATGCTGGGCCTCTCCAAACTCCAAGCGTGCAGGGCCCAGGTATCCCAGAGGCGCAGGCAGTTCGCAGCATCCCTGAGATCACGTGGGCCATGGGGAGCCAATAGAAGAAGGGAATCTCCCTTCATACACTTGACAGGAAGACCTGCCAAATATATGAATGGAGATCACCCCAAAAACATAGTAAAACTTTAAATAAAAATTTTTTTAAATCACATTTTTAAAATGACTTGAAATTACAATAAATTAAATATTTAAAACAAAAATTTAATTTTTTGAAAAAAATAATTAAGTTTTTTACAGGGCTAAAAATAAACTTAGCTTTTTTAAAAAAAAAGTATTTTTAAAAGATAAATCTGATTTTTTTTTTTACTTTTTTCATCTCTTATCCTGGTAAAAGTTGGCCTTACGCCTGCTTTTACCAGGCATAAGAATTGTAAGAGTTTTCTGCGGGCGGAGGGTCTCCAAAAAGCGGAACTATCCGCCCGCAGAGGCCCTTCTCCAGGGCAGGCGGAGGATCTGTCAATAGCATTGTTGCATGCCTGAAACCGGCATTTCCGATGACCCTACGGGTGTGTACCCACCCGTAGGGATCGGAATATTTGGGCCAATATCATACATCCAGAGATGCCCAACTTGCAGCCCTAACCTGGCGAGCTGGTCCTCAAAGCACAGGCAACTCTATCTTTCTTGTACTTCTATTTCATATTTATTGGCTTATCAGAATTTTGTGTGTTTAACGATATAAAAAGGGCGACTTTTAGCTTTGTTGCCTCATTGGTGGATAAACCCTAAATCAGAACACCAAAATCCATTAGTATCAACTCAAAATATTTGTAAATTATTGGGAACATGGATTTCAAAGCTATAAGGGACTTCAGCCAACATACATTCATTTTGTATTAATAGATTTGTGATGTGAGTCAATCTATCCCTTCAAATTACTTCCACCAATAATGACAGACCTGTACCCACCAGTACTGTACCCTAGTATTATACAGTGAGACCTGTACCCACCAGTACTGTACCCGTGTTATAGTGACAGACCTGTACCCGTGTTATAGTGACAGACCTGTACCCACCAGTACTGTACCCGTGTTAGTGACAGATTGTACCCACCAGTACTGTACCCTAGTGTTAGTGACAGACCTGTACCCACCAATACATCACCGTAGTGTTATACAGAGACAGACCTGTACCCACCAATACATCACCCTAGTGTTATACAGTGACAGACCTGTACCCACCAGTACTATACCCGTGTTATACAGTGACAGACCTGTACCCACCAGTACTGTACCCCAGTGTTATACAGTGAGACCTGTACCCACCGGTACTGTACCCCAGTGTTATACAGTGACAGACCTGTACCCACCAGTACTGCACCCTAGTGTTATACAGTGACAGATCTGTACCCACCAGTACTGTACCCCAGTGTTATACAGTGACAGACCAATATCCTGGGAGGGAAATTTGCTACGGCTCTTCGGGGGGGTTTAAACTAATTTGTCAGGGGGATGGGAAAAAGTGCTGTAGTCCAGGAGCCAGTGGTGAGTGTAGGGAGGTACTGAGAAGGGTATCAAGGTCGCAGGAATGTACCGGCACACAGGAAGGTGGCTTGAAGTGTGTCTACTTCAATGCAAGGAGCATCCGGAATAAGGTAGGAGAACTTGGAGCGTGGATTGGTACTTGGGACTACGATGTGGTGGCCATTACGAAGACATGGTTAGAACAGGGACAGGAATGGTTGTTGGAAGTTCCGGGGTATAGATGTTTCAGTAAGAGTAGGGAAGGTGGTAAGAAAGGTGGAGGAGTAGCATTGTTAATCAAGGATAGTTTAACAGCGGCAGAAAGGCAGTTCGAGGGGGATCTGCCGTCTGAGGTAATATGGGCTGAAGTTAGAAATAGGAAAGGAGCGGTCACGTTGTTAGGAGTTTTCTACAGGCCCCCAAATAGTAATAGAGATGTGGAGGAAGAAATTGCAAAGCAGATTATGAATAGGTGTGGAGGTCACAGAGTAGTTGTCATGGGTGACTTCAACTTTCCAAATATTGATTGGAACCTTTATAGGTCAAACAGTTCGGATGGGATAGTTTTTGCACAGTGTGTGCAGGAGGGTTTCCTGACACAATATGTGGATAGGCCGACAAGAGGTGGGGCCACATTGGATTTGGTACTGGGTAATGAACTGGGCCAAGTGTTTGATTTGTATGTGGGAGAGCACTTTGGAGATAGTGACCACAATTCGGTGACTTTCACTATTGCAATGGAGAGGGATAGGGCCATACGGCAGGGCAGGGTTTATAATTGGGGGAGGGGTAATTATGATGCGATTAGGCAAGAATTAGGGAGCATAAGATGGGAACAGAAACTATCAGGGAAAGGCACAAACGAAAAGTGGAGCTTTTTCATGGAACAATTACTGCGTGTCCTTGATAGGTATGTCCCTGTCAGGCAGGGAGGAAATGGCTGAGTGAGAGAACCCTGGTTCACAAAAGAGGTTGAATGTCTAGTCAAGAGGAAAAAGGAAGCGTATGTAAGGATGAGAAAACAAGGTTCAGTTGGGTCGATTGAGGGGTACAAGGTAGCAAGGAATGAGCTAAAAAAAGAGCTTATGAGAGCTAGGAGGGGGCATGAGAAGTCCTTGGCGGGTCGGATCAAGAAAAACCCCAAGGCTTTTTACTCTTATGTGAGAAATAAAAGAATGACCAGGGTGAGGGTAGGGCCGGTCAAGGACAGTAGTGGGAACTTGTGCATGGAGTCAGAAGAGATAGGAGAGGTGATGAATGAATACTTTTCGTCAGTGTTCACCGAGGAGAGGGGCCATGTTTTTGAGGATGAGAGTGTGATAAAGGTGGATAGGCTGGAGGAGGTAGATGTTCTGAGGGAAGATGCTTTAGCAATTTTGAAGAACCTGAGGGTCGACAAGTCCCCTGGGCCAGATGGGATATATCCTAGGATTCTTTGGGAGGCAAGGGAGGAGATTGCAGAGCCTTTGGCTTTGATCTTTGGGTCCTCACTGTCCACGGGGATGGTGCCAGAGGACTGGAGAGTGGCGAATGTTGTTCCTCTCTTCAAGAAAGGAAATAGGAATGACCCTGGTAATTATAGGCCGGTTAGTCTTACTTTGGTGGTTGGTAAGATAATGGAAAAGGTCCTGAGGGATAGGATTTATGACCATTTGGAAAGATGCAACTTAATCCGGGATAGTCAACACGGATTCGTGAAGGGTAAGTCTTGCCTAACAAATTTGAGTGAATTCTTTGAGGAGGTAACTAAGTGTGTAGATGAAGGTAGAGCAGTTGATGTCGTATACATGGATTTTAGTAAGGCGTTTGATAAGGTTCCCCATGGTCGTCTCATGAAGAAAGTAAGGAGTTGTGGGATAGAGGGAAATTTGGCCGATTGGATAAGTAACTGGCTTCTATCTCATAGAAGGCAGAGGGTGGATGGAAAATTTTCGGACTGGAGACCAGTTACCAGCGGTGTGCCACAGGGGTCGGTGCTGGGTCCTCTGCTGTTTGTGATTTTTATCAATGACTTGGAGGAGGGGACTGAAGGGTGGATCAGTAAATTTGCTGATGACACCAAGATTGGTGGAGTAGTGGATGAGGTGGAGGGCTGTTGTAGGCTGCAAAGAGACATTGATAGGATGCAGAGCTGGGCCGAAAAATGGCAGATGGAATTTAACCCTGATAAGTGCGAGGTGATTCATTTTGGTAGGGCAAATTTGAATAAGGATTACAGGGTCAACGGCAGGGTTCTGAGGAACGTGGAGGAACAGAGGGATCTGGGGGTTCATATCCACAGATCTCTGAAGGTTGCCACTCAAGTGGATAGAGCAGTAAAGAAGGCCTATAGCGTGTTGCCGTTTATTAACAAGGGGTTTGAGTTTAAGAACCGTGAGGTTATGCTGCAACTGTACAGGACCTTGGTGAGACCACATTTGGAATATTGTGTGCAGTTCTGGTCACCTCACTATAGGAAGGACGTGGAAGCATTGGAAAGAGTGCAAAGGAGATTTACCAGGATGCTGCCTGGTTTGGGGGGGGGGAGGTCTTATGAGGAAAGATTGAGGGAGCTAGGGCTTTTCTCTTTAGAGCGGAGGAGGATGAGAGGCGACTTAATAGAGGTTTATAAGATGATGAGGGGGATAGATAGAGTGGATGTTCAGAGACTATTTCCTCAGGTGGATGTAGCTGTTACAAGGGGGCATAACTATAAGGTGCATGGGGGGGGATATAGAAGGGATGTCCGAGGTAGATTCTTTACTCAGAGAGTGGTTGGGGTGTGGAATGGACTGCCTGCTGTGATAGTGGAGTCGGACACTTTAGGAACTTTCAAGCGGTTATTGGATAAGCACATGGAGCACACCAGAATGATAGGGAGTGGGATAGCTTGATCTTGGTTTCGGACAATGCTCGGCACAACATCGAGGGCCGAAGGGCCTGTACTGTGCTGTACTGTTCTATGTTCTATGTAGACCTGTACCCACCAGTACTGTACCCCGGTGTTATACAGTGACAGACCTGTACCCACCAGTACTGTACCCCAGTGTTATACAGTGACAGATCTGTACCCACCAGTGCTGTATCCCAGTGTTATACAGTGACAGATCTGTACCCACCAGTACTGCACCCTAGTGTTATAGTGATAGACCTGTACCCACCAGTACTGCACCCTAGTGTTATAGTGATAGACCTGTACCCACCAGTACTGCACCCTAGTGTTATAGTGATAGACCTGTACCCACCAGTACTGCACCCCAGTGATAGACCTGTACCCACCAGTACTGCACCCTAGTGTTATACAGCTCAAAGTCTTCTCCAGATACAGTCTAAATTTAGAAGGACAAAAACTGTAATTGTGCTGGTTAGTGGTTTTCACAGTTCAACTGGACAAAGTAAAAAAATATAACAGTTAGCTTTACTCTTCGCTGAAATCCCAACGACAGCACTGCAGTTTGGTTAAGTTTACAGTGAAATAAGTCAATGGCAATGACTGTTCATGATTTTAGGTGGCCCTCATTGAGAGGACGTCTCTTAACATGGGTTAAAGTCAACATATTGTCCAGGTTGCCACTGATCTCTGCCAGCACTGTCCGACCTCAACTGTTCTGCTACTCAAGGACAGACTGTGTAATTTTCTGATCACATCACCCCAGAGACAGCCTCAATACTAGAGACCTCTGTGATAAATCTAATATAAACTCATGGGAGACCATACTGTAATCCTCAGTAGCGATTACAACATTATGATTTTGAATCTAGCACTTAAATTATTGTTGTTTATGATTTAGATTACACTGATTTTTATTAAAAAGTAACTTACCTTTACTATTATCACCAATACTAATCTTATGATGGCATTAGCTGTATGCTTTCAATTTTAATTAAATAAAGTACTGCTAGTAATACATCTGTGTCATCCTTGGTCTGTGATGTCTCTGGCACGTCACCCAGTGTTCTACTGTTGACTGATCTGGTTTGGTCAATTATCAGTATCTTTTGCACGTGGTTATGCAGCTCAGTCCATAGTGAGCCAGTTTAGGCATTGTAAGTGAAACTATAGACATAAAGCATTAGCTCACAATCTAATTCTTGGATGTATGTGTACTGGTGAAGGGGATGGCGAAGATTTGTCTGATACCTTTCCACTAATATCCACTCCATACCAGGATTTCTCATTACTCTGTCAGGCACATTAGGGATATGGTGCAGAATTTAGCATTTGTCTACTCAACATATTGGCGGTGAAGCACTTTTGTGACATCCTGAGATTGTGAAAAGCACTTTACAAATGTAAGTTCTTTCTTTCTTTAGTTACAGTTACAGGAAAGATCAGACGCCCTGAAATAAGAATTCAGGGAACAGGGATAGATTCCAAGACAGAAGTGTTGGTATCAGGGATGGAAGGTCCCTGAGAAACATGAACTACAGTCCACAAAGACAATCCAGCCTACAAATGTCAGTCCATGATAAGGAAGGAGACAGTATCAGAACCAAACAAGGCCATTAAATAAGGATATCTGAAGAAATAGAAAAACTGAACAAAAAGCTTGAAGCGGTGCCACAAATCCACAGTACTTATATGCTCACCAGTGAGAGTCGGTGAGGGGTTGGGACCACACAGCAGGTAACAGCATCAAGAACATTGAACCCATTGAACAAGTCCAAGTGGCAAAGCTCAGACAGAGCGAGTTCCTGAGCTAAAAGATTCTTAACAATGAAAGATTTTAGCAACGGGGAATAATGAAACTGAGCTGTGCAGTATATTCAAAGAACTGATCCAGAAACTTTTGGATCCAATGAAAATTCAGACCCAAATGAGAATGGCCAAGTCCAATTATGTTTCTAACAAATCAAAGTGCTAATAAGATCCAATTAGAAGAAACTGCAGGTACCCAGACAATAGAAACTAGGGGTACAGATGGACTGCAGTATTTAATTGCATCCTCTTCTGCTATAAAGTTAGGAATATCAGAGTAACTCAAGGCAACATTGAATCAACCCAAAAATCCTGCCAAGGTAAAATATTTCAGGAAATAAAAGCTGTAATTCATTCTCCTCATTGATAGAGGATTTAACCGATAGTGTATGGGGCATTAATGCAACTGGTCGAATTATTTTTGAATGACTAGGGTGAGAATAGAATTTTTTTTGCCCTCCTGACTCATCAGATGTCAAAACAATTACAGGTCATTATTTAAAAGGTATGACTGACAAATTGATTCCAAGGCAAACTGTTACTCCGATGATGAGAATCACTGACGTACAATACCCCGAGAGTTAAGTTGCAAAGTTAAATTGGAGATGAAATGGCATTAATGCCCTTGGTGATGATGCATCCTGAACATGGGGAGTGCTACTTTTCAACTTTAAGATGCTTGGCGATGGACTCCTTTGACTCAGGAAAGCTCCTGCAACATTCACCAGCACGTGGAAATAGTCCAGAATCTAATTCAGGACGCCTCAGATGTGTACTCTGAATTGACTGCTTTAGTAAGCGCTGCTTTTGAACAAATTATCGGGATTCCTAATGCAAGGTCCAAAAAATGTAACAAACTAGGTGTTTTAATTCAGGTTAAGAAACTCACTAGCCAGGTTAAGAAATAAGTATTGGACTATAGTGGGGAGAGGGGACAGGAGGGGGGAAAATGCATCAAACTCTTCATTGCAAAAGTGGCAATTTTAAGATAGTTTCAGTCCAAAAGTGTTAGAATTCAGCCCAGAATAATGGGTAAAAGTCTCTCCTGTCTGCTGGCCATAAGGGTCCTACATTTGGGTAGACCCAGCCCTATTCTAAGTGTGCATGGGACCACAGCATAAAACTACCCCTATTTCAACACAATTGGCACGAACACTCAGAAAGGCCATAGGCTGGCTGATGTAGGGAATGGAAATATGGTGCATTAGAGTCTCGCTTATGAGGTTGGCTGAGCAGATGTGCTGGGGGAGAGGAGTGGGAGTTGTACTCTGCACCTAGCTGTGCTGTACCCGACCTGGGTTTGGCTGATTTAACACTGGCTGCCTGAAATAGGGAATCGCTCCACTACCCAGCAGTGACGTCTTTCACCCTGGTGAGTACAAAAAAAGTCACCAATTTTTTTTTAATGATTAAAATCTTTTTAATTATTAGTCAGTTATTTTTCATGATGCACTCACCATATGAAGCTACGACAACCCCATCTGTGTTGATCCATGGGAACTTCCTCTGTAACTGCTGTGGAGTTAGCAGAGTGACCACTGCTCCCTCATTCCTGAAGGTTGGAAACATTGTATTAACCCTTTTCTCATTTAGCTCATTAGCCAATCCCTTTTCCCTCTGTAATCATCATGCACTTTTCCCCCATAGGTTGGTGACCATTGCCCAAGCCTACGCCAAAGGGGCTGTACAAGCAGCCACTGGTGGCTGGGTCTGGAGATCGACCCCCCCCCCTGATTTCCCCCCCACTCCCTGCCAGCGAGAGATACCCCGCCCTTCAACTGGCACGTTTCCACAATAACACAGTAGGTTAAAAACACAGCATCAAAAACCTGCATCCACCCAATCTGTGGCACAGGGAATTGGCACCCTGTGTGCTGCACCATCCAAGAAGCTCTCTTCCCTCACCACAGCCCCCACACAACACCTCCTGGCAGCAGGGAGCCAACAGCCAGTTTGCCATTTGTAAGCCGAGCCAGCAAATGTGGGTCCTGATCCTGGTCACTATCTATTGACCCTGCAGGATAGTTTCCATGTGTAGACATCAGGTGAGGATAGGATTGTGCTTAGTCCTGGTCCCTGTGATTTAACAACCTTCCAACACTTACTATGTGGGCTCACACAAGAATAAGCAGTTGGGAGAGGCACTGAGGGGGCTAGAGTACTACAAAAAGTGTCTGCACCTTCAAGAGAGAGGATGAGAAAATCCTTGTAAAGCAGGGACTTCAAACCTTAGCATCCAAGTATCTCACCTCTGAATACGATAATTTTCCTCCAAGATCCCACTCCCCTCCTTCCCAGCCAGAAATAGATAGCCCGAGGGGTTGAACTGGATATCCACAGGGTCCTCGTTCACCACGTTCAGGTGCTCCTGTTGGACAGACAGAGTGAGCTTAACCTCATGGTCAATGTTCTGCTTCCACCCACCCGGTCGAGGATCCCATTCAATGACCACACGAGGAAGTTAAAGGGTTTACCACAGTTAGAACCAAGGGGCTCCTCCAATGGCTCGGTGCCTACAACATTAAAGCTTAGATAGATGCAAGTTAACAGAGTTGCTGGTACGTTTGTCCAGGCCAATCAAAGAGGGATTTGTTCTTCGTTTTGTAGCCAGCAACATTGAAAAGAAAAAAGATCAAACTTGCATTTATATCACGTCTTTCACGACCTCAGACTGTTAATGCTTTGAGTGGATGGGGGCCTTAAGTGAAGGTCTTGAGAGTCTGGCATCCTGCAAGCTGCTTCACCATGCCCATCTTGGTCTTCTTGCTGCACCTGGCTATGCTCCTTCTCCAGTTGCTTCAATGGAAGACAGAAGTAAGGGGAATTAAGGGTTACGGGGAGCGGGCAGGAATTTGGACATGAGTCTAGGTTCGGATCGGTCATGGCCCTGTGGGTAGCGCAGCGGGCCCAGGGGCCGTGTAGCCTGATCCTGCTCCTATTTCGTGTGTCCAATTCTGTTAGGTTCAGGAGATGGTTCTGTGATAGTAGATTGGCGGTTAGGATCAGATCAGCCATGATCTTATTGAATGGCGGAGCAGGCTCGAGGGGCCAATTGGCCTATTCCTGCTCCTATTTCTTATGTTCTTACAGAGCTGCGGAGAATGCAGCAGTCTACGATTTCCAGGCTGCATCTCTTGATCTGTCGAAGCATCTGAAGCACTACTCAAACATGCCAATAATGGGTTCTATGATGATTTGGATAGCCGCACACACCTCATCGTACCCGTACTCAACACCTGTATGTGGCTGGCAGTGGGGTGTCAGAAACAGAGCATAGCTGTTGTCTCCCTGCAGCTAACCTTACACTTTTTTTTTTTTAAAAGGGGGGTTGGAGGGGGGAAATCAGATAATGGAGCAACAGTAGATTGCCTTAAAATAAGGTATCAAGACCACTGCCCAGGGAAACATGCATTCATCCAACTGATCCTACACTGATAGTCACATTATTCTTCTTTCTTTCTTTCTTTAGAGCAGCATGGGCTTAGAGGCGACCTGAAAGAGGTTTATAAAAGAATGAAAGGGCTGGATTGCGTGCTTATTGATAGATTATTCCACTGTGACAGATTAGGGAGGACCAAGAGACATGGGTTTAAACTACGCAAAAGTAGGAATAGGCTGGATATTAGGTGGTTCTTCCTTTCCAGGGGAGTAGTGAGCCTCTGGAGTGCATTGTCTGCTGCTATGGTGAGTGCTGACCAATGCCCCCGTAATTGTTTCTGGGTGCTCGGCCCCTTTAAGGGGCTGGGCGATCCATTCAGTTTCACGCACGCGCTAACTTTAACATTGAAAAAAACGGTCCCGGGCTGCGGGGGGCTGCGCAGTCGAAAGGGAACATTGATGCTGACTCTGCATGCCTTCAAGAGGGAGTTGGACCGGCTCTTGCTTGAGGCAGAGAACACATCATACAGAAGGAATGTGGATAACGTTCGCACTGTCAGTATGATCTCCTGGACTGGTTTTGATCACCTGAGGGGGTCGGAGAGGAATTTTCCAGTTATTTTCCACCCTTATTGGCCATGGGGTTGGGGTTTTCTGCCCACTCCCAGGAGATTACATGGCTCTGGTGGGGTGTTGTAGGAAGTATCTAATCACGATGCTCCAGTCACCATGAGTGCGGGGCAGGGTTAATGGACCAGCTGGTTTTCTCCTGCCTGTCATTTTCATATGTTCGTACTTGTTGGTTTTATCGGATAAAACTATTAAACATTGGTCAGTGATCCACTTTTTATTTTGATTGAGCCCTAATTTAAGAGTTACCTGTTCTGGGGCAGACCAATTCCGATATGAAGGAGGGTAAAGATACATGACAAAAGAACCACATTCCTCATCTCAAACATGGCAAGTTCCAAGTTGCAAAGCTAAATGGACCCTCGTCCCCTGTGGGATCTTAAGTTAATCAGCTTCTGGTTCAAAAGCAGAAGACAGAAAATGAAACAGGTGAAAGCGATGGCAGGATCCATCGTCCGATTAAGTAAATGTCTCAGAGCCATACAAACTTTATGAGTTATTTTTGTACTATATTACCAGTCATTCATTTTGGGACCAAAGCCTAGAAAATACTTTTGGTCCATATTCGCAACAACAGCTTTTTTGTGACATTCCTTTGGCTACTGTAATGTTAGTGGGACAAGTGTGGCAAGTGTTCTGGACCTGGAACATTGAGCAGTGTACCCTCTACCTGGAGCCACTTTTATTGGGAAATTTGACACAGTAACATAATAAGACCAAGGACAAGACATGATTTAAAAATGTGCTTAGTTCCCCAGAAGAATCAGTGCACTATCTGGTGCGCTATTGAGCTGTACAAATTGGGAACATCCCGGCTTCGATCCCTGGTCTGTGCCGAGTTATCTGATCTCACTGGTGGCAGTTGTGGCACAATTGGTGGCCGGGGTGGGGGAGGGAAGAAATCAGTTAGGGCCCCTGCGAGAACGGATCAGGCTCAACTGTGACATCCCATAGGGTCAAATATCCTGCCAGCACTCACTACCTGGACTCACATATGAAGAATGGCCTTTTGGGTGAGGTACTGAAAGGCTGCTGGTGCCTGCAGAACTGCACCCCGGCACGAGTCAACAAGGAGAAGAGGAGAGAAAATAGATGGAAAAGCAGGGTAAGCTGCTTTTTTTTTTTTAAACTTCCAAACTTCAAAACAACCTTTCAAGTAGACTTTCAACCCCTGCGAGAAATCATTCCGCAAAGTGAAAAACACTAAGCAGCAGCCAGCCATGCGGTGGGGCTCATTCTGTCGGTACCTGGATATTGCGAAGGAAGTGAGCAGACTGCATGGATAGGTGGATGTTTTCTGGCAGAGAGAACTGCTGGCGAATTCCTCCTACTGACAAGACTGAGGAGGCTCTGGAATACTGTGTGCAAGAGAAAAGAGATCAGCATCTGTAGCAAGAGACGTTCAGTAAAACACTATTGTATGTGGCCCAGTGTTACACTACTTGTAGTGCTGTGTGTTACAGATAGATATTTAATTTCAGTACCCATAACTTAATCTAGATCAAGTAAGTAGTCAAGAAACTACACTGCAAACTAAGTTACCTAATTAAATTGAATTTAATTAAATAAAACAAGGTCATATAGGGATGGCAGTGCAGGTGGTGTGCCGCAACTGCAGCCTGTGGAAGTTTGCGGATAGCATGGTGATGCCGGACAACCACATTTGCAGTAAGTGCCTGCATCTTGAGGAACTTCAGCTCAGAGTTTTTGAGCTGGAGTCTGAGGTGCAGCAGGAGTAGGCCCCTCGAGCCTGCTCCGCCTTTCAATAAGATCATGGCTGATCTTCTACCTCAACTCCACTATCCCCATATTCCCCGATTCCCTTAATATCCATAAATATATCGATCTCTGTCTTGAATATACTCAACAACTGAGCATCCACAGCCCTCTGGGGTAAAGAATTCCAAAGATTCACAACCCTCTGAGTGAAGAAATTCCTCGTCTCAGTCTTAAATGGCCGACCCCTTATTCTGAGACTGTGACCCCTGGTTCTAGACTCCCCAGCCAGGGGATATATCCTCCCTGCATCTACCCTGTCAAGCCCTGTAAGAATTTTATATGTTTCAGTGAGATCACCTCTCATTCTTCTAAATTCTAAGGAATATAGGTCTAGTCTCCTCAATCTCTCCTCACAGGACAATGCACCCTTCCCGGGAATCAATCTGGTGAACCTTCGCTGCACTCCCTCTGAGGCAAGTATATCCATCCTTAAGTAAGGAGAACAAAAAAAATCAAAGATTGACTTTGGTTCATCTAGCCATTCTTTCGGTCTTTGTCACTATAACTAGACAAGTTACAAATAGTGGAAATCCAAAATAAGAACAGAAAATGCTGGAAATACACAATAGAAAAAGGAAAAAAATTGATGGAGTGAGTTCTGATGAAGGAGTCCCCACCCAAAACATTAAATTGACACTTTTGTTCACAGAGTCTGATGTGCCTGTTCTTATTTCCAGTATCTCCCATTTTTAGAGCTCTGGCTGAAGAGCAGTCTTTGAAACAGGCTTCAAGTCAAACAAGTGGCATTTTTTTAATTCTAAAGGGATGTAAGGGAGATGAATGCAGAGGAGATTTACTATAATGGCATCAGGGTTGACAGCCTTCAAGTTATGTGGGAAGACTAGAGAAGGTGGGATTGTTCTCCTTAGACCAAAGAACGTTACGGGGAAATTTAATAGAGTTGTTCAAAATTATGATAGAGAGTAGATACAGAGAAACTGTTTCAACTGGCAGGTGCGTCGGTAACCAGAGGACACAGATTTAAGATAATTGTCAAAGAACCTGCCAGGTTTGGGGGGGGGCGGGAGGAAGATTTGTTTTTACACAGCGAGTTATGATGATCTGGAATGCAGTACCTGAAAGGGTGGTGGAAGCAAATTCAATAGTAACTTTCAAAAGGTAATTGTATATATACTTGAAAAGGAACAATTTGCAGGGATACCCAAGGGAGTGGGACTAATTGGACAGCTCTTTCAAAGAACCAGCGTGGACACGATGGGCCAAATGGCCTCCTGTCCTGTATGATTCTATGATTGTACAAGGCTATAATAGGTTAGAAAGAGACTAAAATTAAGTTAAAATGAAACCTAAAATAGAAGAGAACAAGAAAAGGGACAACGGAATTGGCACCTGTATCGTGCTTACTTTTTTATTTTACAATTTAAAATTTTATTTATTTATTTATTTATTTTTTAAGTAGTTTAGGGTTCATATTCCAGCCTGTTTGACTATTTTTATTGTAATGTTAGTGTTTGTTTCATTGTCACAGTGTACGAGTGGAGAACTGGTTGGCCCAGGAAAAGTGTTATTCCCCTGCCGGCAGTCTACTCACAGTTGGGTCTCTCTCTATTACCACCACTCGGACCCCTTCCCGGATTGCCTCTTTTTTCTTCAACCAGTACGCAGTGGACCAGCCTATTACCCCTCCTCCCACGATGACGATGTCAGCCCACTCGGGAGGCAGCCCCGGAGTCTGGTGCAGGGGGCTCCAGTCACTGCCAGGGAGCACTTCCTTCGCTTTCTGCCTGAATTTGACAAACTCATTTTCCAGATCTAGAACAGACACAGAATAACTTTTAAAGGGCGGTCGCCTCATCAGACACGTTACAGTCAAATCTTCTTCCATCGTCACCCAACATCCATGCACATTCCAGCAGCGACAGTGATCAGGAACCCTAGCCGATTTCACCCTTCTTAACCTTGGGAGACCGAGGCCAATTACAGCCCCCCTAGTGCTGCCCTGGCTAAAAGCAGCCAATGCCATCCGGAGCAGGGTCAAACCCCACCCATTTCTGGGCCCTATGGTTCAGTGCCTCACTGCGCAGACCAATTACCAACTGGGCTGTCAAGTGACATCAACTGCACGACCCTCGTCAACCCTTTCTGTTACTTCAAAAGAATTTAATCAAGTTGGTGAAACACGATTTAACAAATCCGTGCTGACTTTCATTTATTAGCCTATAATTTTCCAATTAATTTTGTCCTGGATTATTGTCTCAAAAAGACTGAATAGAGGTCTTCAATATTTTCGCAGAATTTGGATCCAGAATTTTTTTTTTTTTTACTGTGTGAGTCAAAGATTAGCAAACAAAGAAGTTGACTATCAAAAGAAAATAGGAAATTTAGGCAACTTTTTTGTTTTTAGTAAGAGGGTGATAGAACTGTGGAAGTGATTACAACACGGGCGGAACAGAAAACCCTGCCAGGGTTTTAATAAAAATGGACAGGTCCTATTCGGAAAGAGGAAACAGACCTTTAGTTCCAGAATCATGGCAGGAAAGGCAAAGTGGGGTTCGAATGATAATTTTCCCCACCTTACTTAACAGCAATGACTTATCTGTAGAGGTCAACCAGACAGGACTTAATAAATCACGGATCAATATCCTGGACTTCTGTTGCATTACGTTCAGGGATCAGGGACAAAGGTCACAGAACTTTATCTGACTGGAGGCTCCCTGGGAGAGGGATTGAGGGACACCAGTGTACAGATATCTCCATGGGGGAAGGATTGAGGGCATCAGTCAGTGAAGAAATCTGTCTATGGGACATCTTTCTGTAGGAGAGACCGAGACACAATTTCAGTGCACAGATAGCTCCCTGAGGGAATGTGTTGAAGTTCAGGCTTTCTTTCAACACTTTTCACCTTGCAGTCATGGCAGAGGTGTAGTTTCCACGGGTAAACGGAGTCTTCCGGGAATCAAAAACTGTAATCTTACGTTTGTTGTGAGCGAGATAATGAACAATGGGATTCGCGATTATGGTACTCTATACTGGAGAATATTTGGGATGAGTACTAAGTTCTCTTGTCTACTTCTGAAATACAGCAAATACCAGTGTCAGGGCTAAACCTAATGGTCAGATTAATTACTAGTAAGATGTTACACACAAGAAACTAAAAAGTTCAATAATAGACTTACACACTGTATAAAATGCTTCAAATCTTTCCAGTTCTTTTCAGTAACCTCTGACCGATGGACGGAGGTTACATGGGAGATGACTCCAGGGAAGCCCCTCTGAGCTGCCTCACGTGATATGGGCACTGCAAATCAAGAAACTGAAAGCTATGGGATGGACTGTATACTATACAGAGGTCATTCTTTGATGCAAAGGCAGCCTCCCTCATAGTCCATTTGCTGTGGACCACTGCTGGCCCAGTTCTTTCATAGCTCTCTCTGTTTATTATAGTGTCAGCTGTGGCTCAGTGGGTAGCACTCTCGCCTCTGAGTCAGAGGTTATGGTTTCAAATCCCACTCCAGGGACATGAGCATAAAATCTAGGCCGACACTCCAGTGCAGTGCTGAGGGAGTGCTACACTGTTGGAGGTGCCGTCTTTTGGATGAGATGTTAAACAGAGTCTGCTCTCTCAGGTGGACGTAAAAGATCCCATAGCACTATTTTGAAGTACAACAGGGAAGTTATCCCCGGTGTCCTGGCCCATATTTATCCCTCAATCAACATAACAAGAACAGATTATCTGGTCATTATCACATTGCTGTTTGTGGGAGCTTGCTGAGCGCAACTTGGCTGCCGCGTTTCCCACAGTACAACACTGACTACACCTCAAAAGTACTTAATTGGCTGTAAAGTGCTTTGAGACGTCCGGTGGTCGTGAAAGGAGCTATAGAAATACAAGTCTTTCTTTTTCTTAAAAAAATGTACATTTGAGTTTTATTACAATGAAGCTCCCTTAATAGTTCAATCCATTTATGATGTAATACATTAAGCTCTAATAATTGCACATTTTAACACTTATGACAACTGAAACCATTCGGTTCTGTGATTGGCATTAGTATACATTAGTTGGACGGTTATGGCAATGGGCTATCAACCCAGAAGTCGGAAATTCAAATCCCACCATGGCAAGTTGTGAAATTGAATTCAATAAAACTGGTCATTTGTGTCTAGCACCAGAAAAATGATTATGAAAGCTGCCAGATTGGTGAACTGAGCTGGGTTTTTACAACAATGTCCTTCACTAACCAGTCTGGCCTACATAACTCAAATCCCACACTTCATAGTTGACCCTTAATGCCCTCAGTATAACCAGAGCCATTAAAAATCTTACAATTCAAAGACACATTAACCAGCAGTTTGATTAGCATCTAGAAACAAGCTTCTGCATCTTGGCTGATTTACATGTAATAACCTCCTTGTGCTCTCAGACAGCTGGGCACTAATCTCCATCTAAGTTTAGTACGGTAAGACACCCAATTCTGGTTTATTTTTTTTAAAACAGATTAACCCTGCATATTCCAAGTCATATAAAAATGTTGAATAGAGGTGTCTCCCAAATCATTATATCAGAATTCTCGCTATGGAGGGATCTATGACACAGATGTACACACAATGGTCAGTGTGGTTAGGTGTCAGCCTCAGCTCGGTGGGTAGCACTGTCGCTCTCTGAGTCAGAAGGTTGTGGGTTCAATCCTCACTCCAGAGACTTGAGCACAAAAATCTATGCTGACACTCCAGTGCAGTACTGAGGGAGTGCTGCACTGTCGGAGATGCCGACATTAATCTGAGGCCCAATCAGCCCTCTTGAGATGAATGTAAAAGTTCCTATGGCACTTTTAACAGCCTAACTGTGCGCGAACATTTATCCAATAGCGATCATAACATGATCAAGTTCAACGTAGCATTTGAAAGGAAGAAACGCAAAACAGCTACTAAGATTCTTGATTTAGGTAAGGACGACTTCAACGGGGATGAAGCAGAGACTGTCCACAGTAAACTGGGCAAATCTGTTAATGGGTAAAACGGCAGAAGATCAGTGGGAGATGTTTAAAAAATAATTTAATGTGATACAGAACCAGTTTATACCCGAGGGGCAAGAGCTCTACTTGCCAAAAAAAAACAGCCATGGACAACTAAAGAGGTAAGGGACAGCATAAAACTAAAGGAAAGGGCATAAAAAATAGCACAGATCCTGGCGAATGGGAAAGATACAAAGAACAGATAGTAAGAGCTACAAAAAGGCAGTATGAAAAGAAACTTGCAAGGGATATCAAAATCAATACGAAGAATTTTACTGCTACATTAGGAAAAAGAGAATCTTCAGGAGTGGACAGGGGAATGTCTATGGACTTCCAGAAGGAATTTGATAAAGTCCCACATAAGAGACTGTTAACTAAGGTAAAAGCCCATGGAATTGAGGGAAAATTATTGACCTGGTTAGGAAATTGGCTGAGCAGCAGGAGACAGAGAGTAGGGATAATGGGCAGGTACTGAAATTGGCAGGATGTGACTCGTGGTGTTCCGCAGGGATCTGTGTTGGGGCCTCAACTATTCACAATATTTATTAACGACTTAGATGATGGCATAGCAAGTCATATATATCCAAATTTGCCGATGACACAAAGATAGGCGGCATTGTAGATGAAAACATAAAATTACAAAGGGATATCGATAGATTAAGTGAATGGGCAAAACTGTGGCAAATGGATTTCAATGTAGGCAAATGTGGGGTCATCCACTTTGGACCTAAAAAGGAGGGAACAGGGTACTTTCTAAATGTTGAAAAGCTAAAAACAGTGGAGGTCCAAAGAGACTTGGGGGTCCAGGTACATAGATCATTAAAATGTCATGAAAAGATACAGAAAATAATGAAAAAGGCGAATGGAATACTGGCCTTTATATCTAGAGGACTAGAGTACAAGGGGGTAGAAGTTATGCTGCAGTTGTACAAAACCCTGGTTAGACCACACCTTAGAACGGATATATTGGCCTTGGAGGGAGTGCAGCGTAAGTTTACCAGAATAATACCCGGACTTCAAGGGTTAAGTTACGAGGAGAGATTACACAAATTAGCATTGTAGTCCATAGAATTTAGAAGGTTAAGGAGTGATCTGGTTGAAGTTTTTAGGATATTAAGGGGAACAGATAGGGTAGAGAGAGAGAAACTATTTCCGCTGGTTGGGGATTCTAGGACTAGGGGGCATAGTCTAAGAATTAGAGCCAGACCTTTCAGGAGTGAAATTAGGAAACACTTCTACACACAAAGAGTGGTAGAAGTTTGGAACTCTCTTCCACAAACTGCATTGATGCTAGATCAATTGTTAATTTTAAATCGGAGATGAATAGCTTTTTGTTAACCAAAGGTATGAACGGATATGGGGCATAGGCAGGTACAAGAAACTCTTTATTAACCGGCACCGACGGGACCGGCGTGGTGCCGGTTTATCGAAAGTACCGGATAACGGAGAGTTATATCTACCGAGGCTATTTTTAACAAAGAGACTCCAGGCAGCGCGGGAGAATCAACTCCTGCTACTGCAGTGTTTCGGACTTCCGACAGCGCCAGGAGGCCGAGTAGTGGCACTTTTGAAAACTACCCCTACTGACTAAATCGGCGTTCGCGGACTCGGACTCGGCAACATTGCCGGTTATTTGAGAGGAGTTTTCGGAGGATGATTTTTGCCGGTTAAGCGAGAATTCCGGATATTTGGGTGCCGGATAAACAAAAGTTTCCTGTATATGGAGTTAGATCGCAGATCAGCCATGATCTCATTGAATGGCGGAACAGGCTCAAGGGGCTGAATGGCCTCGTCCTGTTCCTATAAGAGCAGTGGAGTTCTCCCCGGTATCCTGGTCCTCACAAAGGCCTTCGACACTGTCAACCGTGAGGGATTATGGAGTGTCCTTCGCAAATTCGGCTGCCCTCAAAAGTTTGTCACCATTCTCCGCCAGCTTCACGACGACATGCAAGCCGTGATCCTGACCAACGGTTCCACAACAGACCCAATTCACGTACGAACTGGGGTCAAGCAAGGCTGTGTCATCGCACCAACGCTCTTCTCGATCTTCCTTGCTGCAATGCTCCATCTCACCCTCAGTAAGCTCCCCGCTGGAGTGGAGCTAATTTACAGAACAAACGGGAAACTGTTCAACCTCTGTCGCCTCCAGTCCAGATCCAAGTTCGTCCCATCCTCTGTTGTCGAATTACAGTATGCAGACGACGCTTGCGTCTGCCCACACTCTGAGGTCGAACTCCAAACCATCGTCAACACCTTCACCGAAGCGTACGAGAGCATGGGCCTTACACTAATCATCCGTAAGACAAAGGCCCTCTACCAACCTGCCCCCGCCACACAGTACTGATCCCCGATTATCAAAATCCACGACAAGGCCTTGTACAACGTGGACCACTTTCCATACCTCGGGAGCCTACTGTCAACAAGGGCAGACGTCGACGACGAAGTCCAACACCGCCTTCAGTGTGCCAGTGCAGCCTTCGGTCGCCTGAGGAAGAGTGTTTGAAGACCAGGACCTCAAACCCGGCACTAAGCTCATGGTCTACAGAGCAGCAATGATACCCGCCCTGCTGTTTGCCTCAGAGACATGGACCATCTACAGCAGGCACCTCAAAGCACTGGAGAGGTACCACCAACGCTGCCTCCACAAGATCCTGCAAATCCATTGGCAGGATAGGCGCACCAACGTCAGCGTTCTTGCTAAAGCCAACATCCCCAGCATCAAAGCTTTGACCACGCTCGATCAGCTCCGATGGACGGGTCACATTGTCCGCATGCCCGATATGAGACTCCCAAAACAAGCGCTCTATTCGGAGCTCCGGCACGGCAAGAGACCTCAGGTGGGCAGAGGAAATGCTTCAAGGACACCCTCAAAGCCTCCTTGAAAAAGTGTAACATCCCCACCGACACCTGGGAATCCCTGGCCCAAGACCGCACAAAGTGGAGGAGAAGCATCCGGGAAGGCGCCGAACACTTCGAGTCTCTTCGCCGGGAGCAAGCGGAAGCCAAGCGCAGGCAGCGCAAGGAGCGCACGTCAACCCAAGCATCCCACCCACCCGCCCCTTCAACCACCGTCTGCTCCACCTGTGACAGAGACTGTAGGTCCCGCATTGGACTCATCAGTCACCTGCGAACTCATTTTTAATGTGGAAGCAAGTCATCCTTGGTTCCGAGGGACTGCCTAAGAAGAAGTTGTTCTCCCCGGTATCCTAGTCAACATTTATCGCTCAACCAACATCAGATTATTTGGTCATTTCTCATATTACTGTTTGTGGGACCTTGCTGTGCGCAAATTTGCTGCCAGGTTTCCTACATTACAACAGTGACTATACTTCAAAAGTAGTTCATTGGCTGTAAAGCGCTTTGGGATATTACGAGATCGTGAAAGGCACTATTTAAGTGCAAGTCTTTCTTTACTCAAGATAGTTGTGAGGCTGTGGAATTCATTTCCAAGGTTAGTGTTTGAGGCAGAGACTATCGTAACATTCAAAATGAGATTGGATAGGTGGATGAAGGAAAAGGGGATAGAGAAATACATATGTGTTACAACACAGAAACAGGCATTTCCCCATCAGTGTTTACCCTTCAGTCGAGCAAATAGGTGTAAACAGGGTGAGTAACTGCAATGCAAACGATTTCCTCGCCTGTAGTTCTAAACATTGACATGGGCTACCTGTTTCGGTGCTGTAATTTATATGTATTACCAGGTCATTCATCTCATTTCTGATGAAAGGTCATCGACCTGAAACGTCAACTCTCTTTCTCTCTCCACGGATGCTGCCTGGCCTGCTGAGTTTTTCCAGCGTTTTCTGTTGTTATTTCATTCATCTCATTTACTGCTTGTGGGAGCCTACTGTGCGCAAGTTGGTCGACATGTTTATCTACACAACTGTAAATGCACTTCAAAAAGAATGGACCTGAAGAGCCTAAGGCACCATATAAATGCAAACTCTTTCTTTGTAATGTGCCACACTGTACAAGGTTGCAGTGCAAAGTCCACCTGGAGCCCGTCTGGTGCTAAAAATAGATCAATGTTTGCACGAGCTGGACTTGATTTGAAATCGCTAAAAATGTCTAAAGTTAATTAGTGAAGATGCTAGAGGACACGCGCTGCATTATTCCAACTGCAGAAATGTTGCGCATTTCGAGTTGGGTCATCCTGCCTCTTCAGGATGAGAGTGGATAGGAAGCACCTATTTCCCTTAGCAGAGAGGTCAATAACCAGAGGACGTAGATTTAAAGTAATTGGTAGAAGAACTAGAGGGGAGTTGAGGACAACTTTTTTCACCCAGAGGGCAGTGGGGGGGTCTGGAGCTCACTACCTGAAAGGGTGGGGTTGAGGCAGAAACACTCATCACATTCAAAAAGTACTTGGATATGCACTTCAAGTGCTGTAACCTACAAGGATACGGACCAAGAGCTGGAAAGTGGGATTAGGCTGGATAGATCTTTTTCAGCCGGCAGACACGATGGGCCAAATGGCCTCCTTCTGTGCCGTAAACTTCTATGATTCTATGATACAGACGCATTCCACCTGAACACATCACTCCCCCTTGAACACAACAACAGCTTGCATTTATCTCTCTCTTAGGCAGTCCCTCGGAACCGAGGATGACTTGCTTCCACATTAAAAATGAGTTCTCAGGTGACTGATGAGTCCAATGCGGGACCTACAGTCTCTGTCACAGGTGGGGCAGACGGTGGTTGAAGGGGCGGGTGGGTTGGGTGCTTGGGTTGACGTGCGTTCCTTCCGCTGTTTGCGTTTGGCTTCCGCTTGCTCCCGGCGAAGAGATTCGAGGTGTTCGGCGCCTTCCCTCCACTTTGAGCGTTCTTGGGCCAGGGATTCCCAGGTGTCGATGGGGATGTTGCACTTTTTCAAGGAGGCTTTGAGGGTGTCCTTGAAGCATTTCCTCTGTCCACCCGGGGCTCCCTTGCCGTGTCAGAGCTCCGAGTAGAGCGCTTGTTTTGGGAGTCTCGTATCGGGCGTGCGGACGATGTGACCCGGCCATCGGAGCTGATCGAGCGTGGTCAAAGCTTCGATGCTGGGGATGTTGGCCTGAGCGAGAAGACTTGACGTTGGTGCGCCTATCCTGCCAATGGATTTGCAGGATCTTGCGAAGGCAGCGTTGGTGGTACCTCTCCAGTGCTTTGAGGTGCCTGTTGTACATGGTCCATGTCTCGGAGGCATACAGGAGGGCGGGAGGAGCCTTCGGTCCCCTGAGGAAGAGTGTCTGAAGACCAGGACCTCAAACCCGCATCAAGCTCATGGTCTACAGAGCAGCAGTGATTCCCACCCTCCTGTATGCTTCAGAGACATGGACCATGTACAGCTTCCATTTATATAGCCGAGTGAAACGTCCCCAGGTGCTTACCTTTAATAAAGTCGTCGCGCCGCCGTGCCGGGGCGCTGCTGCTGATGGCAGCCCGAGCCTGGCCTCGGCTCCACAAACGGGGGCAGCGGCGCAGAAGGCTCCACAAGCTGACCGCTCGGGCCCCGCACCGACTCTGGGACACCATCCCGAGCAGCTCCAGGATCCACCGGGCACTGAGGGCGGCCGCGCACAGCCACGCTGGGGGGGGCCGGCCGTGCGTGACGGCGTCATTCCGTCAGTCTACGTCATGACGTCTGAAGCAACGCTGGAAGACTCCCGCCCCCCTGCCCGATCACGTGGTGCGAGCGCAGGCCCGTCCTCTTCCATTCTCGGGCGGGAATTACAAAAAACAAAACAAAAATAACAACAGAACACGTTGGAAAAACTCAGCAGGCCAGGCAGCATCCCTGGAGAGAGAAACAGAGTTAACGTTTCCGGTCGAAGACCTTTCGTCAAAACTGGAAAAAAAAGCAGGAAATGAAATAGATTTTAAAGCAGGTTTAGGGCTGGGCAAAGGGGGAGGGGATGAAAGAACAAAAGGGAAGGTCAGTGATAGGATAGAAAGCAGGAGAGATGCTGCCTGGCCTGCTGAGTTTTTCCAGCGTTTTCTGTTGTTATTTCGGATTTCCAGCATCCGCAGTATTTTGCTATCGAGATTAAGAGACATTGAGAGACATTCAAGGCAAGAGGAGGTGGAAATGGGACGGGTTGAGGAACAAAGGATGGCTCTAGATGAAGTGTGCATTGCGCTGGCAGAATGAAGGACAGCTGCCATGTGGGAGGGAAGAAAAAAAAGGCCAAACAAAAGTGTGGATAAAAAAAAATATATATATATATGTATGTGATAGGGGCCGGGGTTATGATCTGAAATTGTTGAACTCTGTTGAGTCCAGAAGGCTGTAAAGTGCCTAATCGAAAGATGAGGTGCTGTTCCTCGAGCTTACGCTGCGCTTCCGTGAATAATGCAAGAGGCCGAGGACGGTGAGGTCCGAGTGGGAGTGGAGCGGTGAATTAAAGTGACAGGCCACCGGGAGCTCAGGGTCCCCCTTACAACTGAACGGAGGTGTTCCGCAAAGCGGTCACCCAATCTGCGTTTGGTCTCCCCAATGTAGAGGAGACCACATCGTGAGCAGCGAATACAGTATACTAAATTGCAGGAAGTACAAGTAAATCGCTGTTTCACCTGGAAGGGGTGTGTGGGGCATTGGATAGTGGGAAGGGGGAGGTATAAGGGCATGTGTTGCATCTCCTGCGCTTGCACGCGAAGGTGCCGGGCGAAGGGGAAGGGGTGCTGGGGGTGGTAGAGGAGTGGACTAGGGTGTCGCGGAGGGAGCGGTCCCTGTGGAATGCTGAAAGGGGAGGTGAGGGGAAGATGCATTTGGAGGTGGGATCACGCTAGAGGTGGAGGAAATAGCGGTTGATGATCCGTTGAATGTGGAGGCTGGTGGGGTGAAAGGTGAGGACAAGGGGAACTCTATCGTGGTTCCGGGAGGGAGGGGCAGGGGTGAGGGCAGAAATGCGGGAGATAGAACGGACACGGTCGAGGGCCGTGTCAACCACAGTAGAGGGGAATCTTCGGTTGAGGAAAAAGGAAGACATGTCGGAAGCACTGGTATGGAAGGTGGCATCGTCAGAGCAGATGCGGCGGAGACAGAGAAACTGGGAAAATGGAATAGAGTCCTTGCAGGAGGCGGGGTGGGAGGAAGTGTAGTCAGTGGGCTTGTAGTGAATGTTTGTCAATAACCTATCCCCAGAGATGGAGACGGAGAAGTCGAGGAAGGGAAGGGAAGAGTCGGAGATGGACCATGTGAAGGTGAGGGAAGGGTGGAAATTGGAAGCATAGTGAGTGAAATTTTCTGGTTCAGGGCGAGAGCAGGAGACGGCACCGATACAGTCATCAATGTACCGGAAAAAGAGGTGAGGGAGGGGACCCGAGTAGGACTGGAACAAAGAGTGTTCCATATATCCCACGAAAAGGCAGGCATAGCTGGGACCCATGCGGGTTCCCATAGCAACACCTTTGATTTGGAGGAAGTGAGTGGAGTCAAAGGAGAAGTTGTTCAATGTGAGAACTAGTTCAGCCAGGCGGAGGAGGGTGCTGGTGGATGGGGACTGGTTGGGCCTCTGTTCAAGGAAGAAGCGGAGCGCCCTCAGGCCATCCTGGTGGGGGATGGAGGTGTAGAGGGATTGTACGTCCAGTGAAAAGGAGGCGGCTGGGGCCAGGAAACTGGAAACTGTTGAAGTGGCGGAGGGCGTCGGAAGAGTCGCGGATGTAGGTGGGAAGAGACTGGACAAGGGGAGAAAAAAATAGAGTCGAGGTAGGAAGAGATAAGTTCCGTGGGGCAAGAACAGGCTGAAACGATGGGTCTACCGGGGTAGTCCTGTTTGTGGATCTTGGGAAGGAGATAGAAAAAACAAGTCGCGCGCCTCCCGCCCCTTTAACAGTGAAGACCTGCCCCTATTTTGCACAGACCAGAGGTTCCGACATTGGGAGAGTCGAGAAGCCGCCGTACTCGAATCATCGTCCCTCAGGCGGTGGAGGGTTTTTCTTGTCGCGCAATAAAAACCGAGAATCAAACGCGGCACAGGCGCTTTCAAATGCGGCCGTAGGGGGTCGTCCGGCCTGATTGCCTGCCTCTCTTCCGGCGGCTATGTTCGCGGCCGGGTGGCCATGGAGATGGAGCACGCGGTGTCCGCCGGCACACTCGTGCATCATCTCACGGGCCGATGAAATTTTAATTTGATTTGATTATTTGAAGGTCCTTTAAGTTGATGGGTTTCACAAAAGATGTCAAATGCGGCCGTCAGTCATTTCGCGTCGTGTTTTGAATCTAGTTATAATTAATGTGACGATGTTGTGTGTGTGATGATGTGGAGATGCCGGTGTTGGACTGGGGTGGACAAAAGTGAGAAGTCGTACAACACCAGGTTATAAGGTTGCAGCCCCTCTTTCATTATTTGAAGGGGCTGCTCCTCAATTTCTGGTTGCACTTCAGCCCCACGCTCCTGATCTACGGTCACCCGGTGCGGAGGGGAGCGGGTAGGTCGGAGGACCTCCTCGTAGGACTGCTCCTGGGCCTGGCCAAGAAAGCCATTAATTGGTCCAGGCAGCGGGCGGTCGAGGGGGTCGTTCGGCCCGATTGCCTGCCTCTCTTCCGCGGCCATGTTCGCGCCCGGGTGGCCCTGGAGATGGAGCACGCGGTGTCCGCCGGCACGCTTGAGTTTTTCCGCGACCGGTGGGCGCCGCGGGGGCTGGAGTGCATCGTCACCCCGGACTTACAAATTTTGATTTGATTTATTAAGTTTCATTTAAAGTTTTAATTGATTTACAGTAAATTTTGATTTGTTCAACCAAAAAGAGCAACACCAGGTTATAATTATTTGAAGGGGCTGCTCCTCAATTTCTGGTTGCACTTCAGCCCCACGCTCCTGATCTACGGTCACCCGGTGCGGAGGGGAGCGGGTAGGTCGGAGGACCTCCTCGTAGGACTGCTCCTGGGCCTGGCCAAGAAAGCCATTAATTGGTCCAGGCAGCGGGCGGTCGAGGGGGTCGTTCGGCCCGATTGCCTGCCTCTCTTCCGCGGCCATGTTCGCGCCCGGGTGGCCCTGGAGATGGAGCACGCGGTGTCCGCCGGCACGCTTGAGTTTTTCCGCGACCGGTGGGCGCCGCGGGGGCTGGAGTGCATCGTCACCCCGGACTTACAAATTTTGATTTGATTTATTAAGTTTCATTTAAAGTTTTAATTGATTTACAGTAAATTTTGATTTGTTCAACCAAAAAGAGCAACACCAGGTTATAAGGTTGCAGCCCCTCTTTCATTATTTGAAGGGGCTGCTCCTCAATTTCTGGTTGCACTTCAGCCCCACGCTCCTGATCTACGGTCACCCGGTGCGGAGGGGAGCGGGTAGGTTGGAGGACCTCCTCGTAGGACTGCTCCTGGGCCTGGCCAAGAAAGCCATTAATTGGTCCAGGCAGCGGGCGGTCGAGGGGGTCGTTCGGCCCGATTGCCTGCCTCTCTTCCGTGGCCATGTTCGCGCCCGGGTGGCCCTGGAGATGGAGCATGCGGTGTCCGCCGGCACGCTTGAGTTTTTCCGCGACCGGTGGGCGCCGCAGGGGCTGGAGTGCATCGTCACCCCGGACTTCCAAATTTTGATTTGATTTATTAAGTTTCATTTAAAGTTTTAATTGATTTACAGTAAATTTGGGTTTTGTCCAACCAAAAAGAGGAACACCAGGTTATAGTCCAACAGCTTTATTTGAAATCACAAGCTTTCGGAGCGCTGCTCCTTCGTCAGGTGAAGTGAAGAAATACAAATGGGCACAGCATATATAGACAGAGAACAATGCCTGTGCAGAGAACAATGCCAGACGACTACTGGTTGGATTTGATTGCCGTGATTGTCTCTCTGCTGAGGTGTGACAAAGGGCAGTTAGAAAGATTAACAGTCGTCTGGCATTGTTCTCTGCACAGGCATTGTTCTCTGTCTATATATGCTGTGCCCATTTGTATTTCTTCACTTCACCTGACGAAGGAGCAGCGCTCGGAAAGCTTGTGATTTCAAATAAAGCTGTTGGACTATAACCTGGTGTTTTTTTTTCATGGTTCAAATATTTTTATTCAAAAACAATAATACCTGTACAACTCATCAATTACATAGTAAATCCATTACATTCATCCATCACAGTAAAAAATAAAGCCTTAAAAACAGCCATATAGTTAATATAAATGCAATGATTAATTTTATACGATAGCAAAATACTGCAGGTGCTGGAAATCAGAAATAACAACAGAAAACGCTGGAAAAACTCAGCAGGCCAGGCAACATCCGTGGAGAAAGAGAGTTAACGTTTCAGGTCGATTTTATAACCTGGTGTTCCTCTTTTTGGTTGGACAGAACCCAAATTAACTGTAAATCAATTAAAACTTTAAATGAAACTTAATAAATCAAATTAAAATTTGGAAGTCCGGGGTGACGATGCACTCCAGTCCCCGCGGCGCCCACCCGTCGCGGAAAAACTCAAGCGTGCCGGCGGACACCGCGTGCTCCATCTCCAGTATAACCAGTGCGACTTCCCTGTGCCTGGGAGGGGGGCGGGGTTACCGTTTCCAGGAAGTGACGTTCCGCCCCGGGCCAGCCCGGAAGTGACGTGGCGGGGCCCTGACGTGTACTGTCCCCCCTCCCCTCCCCCGCCCGCCGGTTGTTCTGGATCGTTCTGCGGCCGGTCGCGCCATGTTGGACTTCTTCACCATCTTCAGTAAGGGCGGCATCGTGCTGTGGTGCTTCCAGGGGGTGAGCAGCCCCTTCAGTGGCACCGTCAACGCGCTCATCCGCAGCGTCATCCTTCAGGTGAGCAGGCGTCCTGGGGCCTAAGGGGGGGGGCAGCGCCGACACCGCCACCGCCTGGGACACAAGCCGCTTGCGATGCGGGGAAAGCCGGCAGTCTAGTCCAGTCCGGCCCGGCCTCTCCTCCTCCTCCTCTGGCGCCGGGCCCTCCGGCTGCTGAGCTGTGCCCCAGCTCTCTGGGCTTGGGCTGGCCCCCGATGAGGAGCGAGTGGCCGGGACACTCGGTCCCCACACCGCACAGGTTCAGCATCGGCTGCTGAGCCACATTCAGCTTGTGAACCGGTACAAATTGGGCAAAAACCGAGTCCAGGGGGGGATTCCCTGCTCCAAGCAGTCTCACTCCAGTGTTGGGGACCGTCTCCGCGTTTACAACAATCACTTTTCTCAAGTTAGTAACTATAAAAAATTATCCTTCAAAATACAAGCATTTATACTATAAACTTAGCGGTGCTGTGAAGTGTATCCGCTGTAGCATTGATGCTGTAGTTGGGACATAAATGGTTCGTTTAATATGGATCATTAAACATGGCAATAGGTTTCCACCTGTCAGACACCCAACTGACTAAACATATACGATAGCAAAATACTGCGGATGCTGGAAATCCGAAATAACAACAGAAAACGCTGGAAAAACTCAGCAGGCCAGGCAGCATCCGTGGAGAGAGAAAGAGAGTTAACGTTTCAGGTTGATGACCTTTCATCAGAACTGGGAAGAGCCGGAAATCAAATAGATTTAAGGCCAGGGTAAAGCTGGGAAAAGGGGGAGGGGATAAAGGAACAAAGGGGGAGATGAAGAGACATTAAGAGATATGCAAGGCTAGAGGTGGTGTTAATGTGACAGATTAAGGCTGAATGAAGTGTGAAATCTACTGGCAGAATGAAGGACAGCTGCCAGCTTCTAGGAGGAAAAAAAAGGTGGGGGGGACAAATAAAAGGGTAGATAAAATTAAATATAAATGTGATTGGAGCTGAGGTTATGATCTAAAATTGTTGAACTCGATATTGAGTCCAGAGGGCTGTAGCGTGCCTAAACGAAAGATGAGGTGCTGTTCCTCGAGCTTACGCTGAGCTTCCGTGGAACAGTGTATTAGGCCGAGGACGGTGAGGTCAGAGTGGGAGTGAAGCGGTGAATTAAAGTGACAGGCCACCGGGAGCTCGGGGTCCCCCTTACGGACTGAACGGAGGTGTTCCGCAAAGCGGTCACCCAATCTGCGTTTGGTCTCCCCAATGTAGAGGAGTCCACATCGTGAGCAGCGAATACAGTATACTAAATTGCAGGAAGTACAAGTAAATCGCTGTTTCACCTGGAAGGGGTGTTTGGGGCCCTGGACAGTGGGAAGAGGGGAGGTATAAGGGCATGTGTTGCATCTCCTGCGTGTGCACGGGAAGGTGCCGGGGGAAGGGGTGCTGGGGGTGGTAGAGGAGTAGACTAGGGTATACACGGGGCTGCTGCTCCCCTCGGCTTTTGCATCAATAGCTTGTCAGATCAAGTCTTGGTCTGACGGGAGGCTGTTGTCTGTCATGGGCACAAGACTGATTGAAAGTAAAATAAACTTGGTGCAGTTTAGTATACAGGCTGATTATATAGGTAAACATGAAACACACACATGGCTGCAAATCAAAGTACTCCATTGTATGCAAAGTTATTTGAGATGTGGTAAGATGCTGTACATGTGCAAGACTTTTGGTGCGTACAAGTTTGGGGAATCGGATGATGCAATCAGGCCCACTTGAGATCCCTGCAGTTTGCCACACTTCAGCCAGTTTGGCTCGTACCTAATGTTTGAGCAATTTTTTTATTCGTTCAAGGGATGTGGGCGTCGCTGGCAAAGCCAGCATTTATTGCCCATCCCTAATTGCCCTTAAGAAGGTGATGGTGAGCCGCCGCCTTGAACCGCTGCAGCCCTTGTGGTGAAGGTACTCCCGCAGTGCTGTTAGGGAGGGAGTTCCAGGATTATGAACCAGCGACGATGAAGGAACGGCGATATACTTCTAAGTCAGGATGGTGTTTGACTTGGAGGGGAACTTGGAGGTCGTGGTGTTCCCATGCGCCTGCTGCCCTTGTCCTTCTAGGTGGTAGAGGTCGCGGGTTTGGGAGGTGCTGCCAAAGAAGCCTTGGCGAGTTGCTGCAATGCATCTTGTAGATGGTACATACTGCAGCCACGGTATGTCGGCGGTGGAGGGAGTGAATGTTTAAGGTGGTGGATGAGGTGCTAGTCAAGCGGGCTGCTTTGTCCTGGATGGTGTCGAGCTTCACTCATCAAGTCAAGTGGGGAGTATTCCATCACACTCCTTGTGCCTTGTAGATGGTGGAAAGGCTTTGGGGAGTCAGGAGGTGAGACACTCGCCGCAGAATACCCAGCCTCTGACCTGCTCTTGTTGCCACAGTATTTATGTGGCTGGTCCAGTTAAGTTTCTGGTCAATGGTGCCCCCCAGGATGTTGATGGTGGAAGATTCGACGATGGTAATGCCATTGAATGTCAAGGGGAGGTGGTTAGACTCTCGCTTGTTGGAGATAGTCATTGCCTGGCACTTGTGTGGCAGGTAATATTCGTGCCACACATCAGCCCAAACCTGAATATCGTCCAGGTCTTGTTGCATGCGAGCATTGACTGTTTCATTATCTGAGGAGTTGCAAATGGCATTGAACATTGTGCAGTCATCAGCGAACATCCCCATTTCTGACCTTATGTTGGAGGGAAGATCATTGATGAAGCAGCTGAAGATGGTTAGGCCTAGGACTCTGCCCTGAGGAACTCCTGCAGCGATGTGCTGACGCTGTGATGATTGACCTTCAACCACCGCATCCATCTTCCTATGTGCTAGGTATGCCTCCAACCAGTGGAGAGTTTTCCCCCCGATTCCCATTGACTTCAGTTTTACTAGGGCTCCTTGATGCCACACTTGGTCAAATGCTGCCTTGGTGTCAAGGGCAGTCACTCTCACCTCACCTCTGGAATTCAGCTACTTTGTCCATGTTTGGACCAAGGCTGTAATGAGGTCTGGAGCCGAGTGATCTAGGAGAGCTGCTAAACATGAGCTAAATTTTTTTGTTAACCAAATGGGTTGTGCCAGTAAATTTCTTGGTGCCTCTGAGGAGTGTAGCTATCTGATCTAAGTTAGTTCTCAGGCTTGTTCAAATTTACATACAACTATCCAATTTGGGAATGTCCATTAAAATCCTCTGCTTTTTATCATGGTCGAAGTTTTTTATGTTTCAGTGCTGCAAATTTGTTTTGTCTCCGTTCTCTCATTGTTGTATCTGAAATCACCTTGTATTTAGTGAGCCATGTAATGCTGTATCGTGAGAATTCTGACTGATCACTCATCGAGCAGGAGATGGGTTGAGCAGACAATACTGTGGTCTTGTTATGAGGGAGAAAAAAGCAACATGGCTATATTTGTGGTATTCCGTAATATACCCCGATTAATGTGATGGCTGCGATCAGATGATTGTAGGGTTAGAAATTCCTATTTGGATATAACTTGTTTATAAATGTGTGTGCAATATTAGTTGTGCTTGTCTTCATTGTGTGCATGTGTTTTTGGTTGAGGGTGAAGCTTCATTAGTCTTTCTCTGTGGGATACACCATCTGTGATCAACCTGCTCCCAGCAACAGCCACTACTCTGAACGAGCCATAAGGAGGTGCATTGGAGTGATCTGGGACATCTTCCCATGATATTTCCCTCCTGGTCCATGGGGAAATGCCTGGTCTCTGGCCGTTCTGTGAAGCAGAAGGGCTGGAAACACCCATGTTGCATTAGCCCAAGCACTTCAGAGGGTTGGAGACAGATTGTTAGCCAAATTCTAAAGCCGAGGGTGGACTGGATGAGCTACCAAGTCATCCACAGTCAGAACCACTGTTCTGGATATTTTTTGTTTGAATATGCCTTATATAAGTAACGATGAACTGTCACACTCCAGGTGTTGTAGGATTGTAGTTTTGAGCTTCCTGATGGCCAAGAATGTAAATGTTTCTCTTCATGTGGCATAGAGTAACACAGGTTCAATCTCTGTGTTTGCGATGGGTTAGCGCATTTCAATTCGGGTAGCAGTGGTAGTAAGTACTGTTTGCATCAATGTCCTTGGAAGGGGAACAGAAGTCAGTCAAGGTTCCTGGACCTGATTGCTGTCTGGTGACCCCTATTGCAAAGTGCACGTGAGAGTAGATTGGATTCGGCTGTGATAGTCCCTGTTGTCAAATTGCCTGATATTCACTACCTTGGCACACCTTGGAAGAGAACACTTCTGGTATCAACAATTTGGCACTCTGAGGAGAAATCTCCCTCTAAGGAGTATTTTTGAGTGAGGTGGGGCATGGAGAGATGTGATGTTCAAATTGGATGATACAAAGACATTTTGTAAGGGATTCAACTAGTTTCATAATTAACATCGGAAAATTAATTAGAAAGAAAGTCCGTACCAGTAATGGCCTCTGCATTCTGGTGTCTGATTTGGTTGTGCTGCCCCCTGCTATCAAATAGCTTATCAACACTCATTGCCTTGGCTCATAACTTGGTCAAGATGTCTGTGTTGCCATACCTAGTAAGAATTGGCCCCTTCAGGCCTGGAAAATTTTAGGAGGGAGACGAGACATGATGGTCAGGTAATGAATAACTAGTCTTTATCTGGCACTCCAGTGCAGTACTGAGGGAGTGCTGCACTGTCGGAGGTGCCATCTTTCGGATGAGACATTAAACTGAGGCCCCGTCTACGCTCTCAGGTGGAGGTGAAAGATCCCACGGCACTATTTCAAAGAAGAGCAGGGGATTTATCCCTGGTGTCCTGGCCGATATTTATCCCTCAATGAGCATCACTAAAAACAGATTATCTGGTCATTATCACGTTGTTTGTGGGAGCTTGCTGTGCACAAATTGGCTGCCGTGTTTCCTACATTACAACAGTGACGACACTTCAAAAAGTACTTCATTGGCTGTAAAGCGCTTTGGGACATACGGTGGTCGTGAAAGGTGCTATATAAATGCAAGTCTTTCTTTCAAGTCTTTTTTAAAAAGCTGGTGTCCTATATTTCTTTGTCCAACATGCAGCTGCCTCAGTGCATAAGCAAAATACTGCGGATGCTGGAAATCTGAAATAAAAACAGAAACTGCTGGAAATACTCAGCAGGTCAGGCAGCATCTGAAGGGTCATCGACCTGAAACGTTAACTCTGTTTCTCTCTCCACTGATGCTGCCTGACCTGCTGAGTATTTCCAGTATTCTCTGTTTTTGCCTCAGTGCATAGGTTGTTTTTACCCTGTTCAGAATTTGTGCTGTCTTGTTTTTTTTCAAGTACCTCAGAGATCTTGTCTTTATGGGGATTTTACCTTTATTCCCTTGTTTATCTCCTTGGGGCCCTGGCCTGTTATGCAAGTGGGACATTGATGCAAGCACTTCTACAAATGCAAAAACACTCCTCAATGATGCTTGTTTTTGAACTTCTATTCCAGCAGCTGCTGCTGTTTTAATGGCTTACTTACTTTACTTGCTGATATGGCAGGAATAAAGAACACGCGTGGTAGCCAATTTGCATGCAGCAAGGTCCCACAAACAGCAGTGAGCGAAAGGACCGGTTAATCTGTTTTGGTGTTGATGGTGAAGGACTAAATGTTGGCCAGGAAAACAACAACTTGCATTTATATGGTGCCTTTAATGTCCCCTGGCACTTCACAGGAGCGTTATAAGACAAAAATTGACGCCAAGCCAAGGAAGGCGATGTTGGGACAAGTGACTAAAAGCTTGATCAAAGAAGTAGGTTTTAAGCAGCATCTTAAAGGGAACTTTAGGATCGAGACGGCTGACACGCTGCCACTAATGTCGACGCACTAGGAAAACTCCCCTGCTCTGAGAGGACATATGATCAATGTTCCCTGTAATTTTGTTTGGCGTCATGCGTGGGCCATTCAAAATACTGCGCTTCTGCGGTTTTTCTCACTAAAGCCAGCTGCGCGGGGTCCCTGGAGCGCTGCACGGCCGTGGCAGCTTACAGGGAACATTGCATATGATCTTTTCATATCTACCCAAACAAGCTCAGTTCAATGTCTCACCAAAAAGACAGCACCTCTGACAATACAGCGTTCCATCAGTATTGCACTGAAGCGTCAGCCTAGATTATGTGCTCACGTTCTGGAGTGGGGTCTCCATCCATGACTAGCTGATTCAGAAGCTGGAGAGCTGCCAAGTGACTACTTGATCAACTCTGAAGTAAACTTCAATCATTGGCATCTAGACTCTGCAAATTTGCCCAATGCAAGTTGTTGTCCTGCCCAACATTTAGCCCTCGATCATCAACACCAAACAGATTAATTGGTCCGTTATCTCATTACTATTTGTGGGACCATGTTGCCCAGTCCAAAGCTCCTGTTGCCAGTATCAATATATGAAGGCTGAAAATATTAATATGACATTTGTCTGCTCACTATTTCTAAGGTGGCTTTTTAACCCATTTATTTTAAATAGTGCCCACTGAAATGTGTCATCCACTAATATCGGCAACAGAAATTTCTAGGCTAATGTGACAATCGGGATACATTCTGCTCATTGTGGTTTGTCCGCGTCACAAAGGAATTAACTTTAGAGAGCTGTTATCTAGCTCAGGCAGGGCTGATCATATGCAGCCTTGTACCTACTTAACTAATATGTGGTTTACATGTGTGTGACTTAGTTTTTCATGTTTTGCCTCCATTGGCTGAGAAATTTATTCAGTGAATTGTCCAAGTATAAGCGTATTGTGGTGTACTGTACAGACTTTGCACTTTGTTACAAATGCAAGACAATCAGAGTGCTGAATGCTTCTGAGTTGCAGCCTGAAACTGACAAGCTGCAAAGGCCCCTGATCAAGCCATTCAATTCTCATCTGAACTTGTATTTACCTAACAACGGTTACACGTTTGTGGCCGTAAAGGAACACCACTGCAGATTAATAGAATACATTTGTATATTACATGGCATAACACTCCTCGTGTTATAAAAAGCAGATTCTCCTCCGACATACTTTAAGATCCGTTTGTGTATATTATCTTATTTTTTGACAGTCTTGTCAAAAAATTATACTACAAAGTAGATCTGAAGATATCCTTTACTGTACAATATGGTGATTGTTTCTAATGCACTGAGGATGTATTCACAAAATATTTAAGAAAGAAATACTTGCATTTATATAATGTAGGAAACGTGGCAGCCAATTTGCGCACAGCAAGCTTCCACAAATAGCAGTGTGATAATGACCAGATCATTTTTTAGTCATGTTGGTTGAGGGATAAATGTTAGCCATGACACTGGGGATAACTCTCCTGTTCTTCTTCGAATCATGCCTTGGGATCTTTTACATCCACCTGAGAGGGCAGACAGGGCCTCGGTTTAACGTCTCCTCCGAAAGTTGGCACCTCCGACAGCGCGGCACTCCCTCAGTATTGCAATGGACTGTCAGCCTAGAAATCTGTGGAGTGGGACTGAACCCACGACCTTCTGAACCATACTGGTACTGGATTGATGTCTGCATCCACTTATGTTTTATGGTGCAGTTTTACGCATTATAGGCAGTTTGACCAATTTAGATGAGAAGTTAAACCCTCAGGTGGACGTAAAAGATCCCACAGCACTATTTGAAGAAGAGCAGGAGAGTTCTCCCTGGTGTCCTGCCGAATTGGCAAAATAATTAAATATCTACAGTTGCAAATACTCCCTGCCCACTTCCATTTATCCTTTCTGTCTGGCTACAGTGGAAGTGCTTTTACAGGACCAGTCTGGGTCATGGCTCCTATTCTGTTTATGAGGAAACTGAACCAAATCAGCTTTTATTTCCCCAATATTGACTCTGCTCCCATTTTGCCACTGTAAACGAGGTGTAAAATTACTATGTGCAGTAATCTTAGCCTTGGATATCTTAGGGTAGAGTTTCCGCTTTGGGCGCAATGTGGAATTGCTCTCAAAATGCGCTTGACATTGAAATATAGTTCAAGTTTCCGCTAAATTTCATTCGCATAATCATAAATATAAAATCTTCCATGAGCCTGCACAATAGAATACAATTTTTTTCTTCCCATTAAAAAGTATTCTTTGTATTTAAGAATGGTAACCTGGTGCAGTTTTATTAATGCAGCTGAAAATGGGTTTATCACCATTATAAACATTTTTAATATGGGTGTCGAGTCTTCCGCCTATGAGATTTAAAATCACTGAAAATGACTTTAAAAAAACTGAACCATTTAATAGTTTAATTGGTGTACACTAGTCAGTTTCTTAATATTTTTTGATGTGGAAAAACTTTCAAAATGTGCCTACTAATGCCTGTGCGCCTAAGAAATTGAGCACAATTTGAAGAGCCTTCCCGAACCAGCGCAATTGGTGGAATCTCGCAATTTTGACCTGGAGGCGGGGCCTGTTTCGGGCAAATTAAATCTTGAACGTAAGAGATTGCCGAAAACACGAGCTAAGTGGTTTTGGGCATAACTCGCGTCTAAGATTCCCCGGTATTTTGTGCTGGCTCGGGCGATTGCGCTGCTATTGCTAACGTAAACAAAGAAAGAAAGACAGACTTGCATTTCTATAGCCCCTTTCACGACCATCAGACGTCTCAAAGTGCTTTACAGCCAATTAAGTACTTTAGGAGTGTAGTCACTGTTGTAATGTAGGAAACACGGCAGCCAATTTGTGCACAGCAAGCTCCCACAAAAAGCAATGTGATAATGACCAGATAATCTGGTTTTAGTGATGTTGATTGATCAATATTGGCCAGGACACCAGGGATAACTCCCCTGCTCTTCTTTGAAATCGTGCCATGGGATCTTTTACCTACACCTGAGAGAGCAGACAGGGCCTCGGTTTAATGTCTCATCCAAAAGACGGCACCTCTGACAGTGCAGCACTCCCTCAGTACTGCACTGGAGTGTCAGCCTAGATCTATGTGCTCGAAGTCCCTTTTGCACATAATGGGTGCAGCAAGTTATACCCTGCAATAATATTTTTTTGTTAACTATTTTCAGCAATTTTTCCATTGGGGCACAGCTGATTGCCTCCCTGCTGGCACAAATGAGGCTGGGGAATTGCATTCTTACATTAACTTGCAAAGCTTCCCCTCCCACTAAAAATAGTTGGTCACAATAAGGATGATGTAACAAAAATACATTAATTTAACATCATTGCTGTCACTGTGGGATTTTGTTCGTTGGACTATCGGTTTAATGGGGAAATGCTTATAATGCCAAATGTACTGAATTATTTAAAACTTGACTTTGCTGATGTCAAATTGCTACCAACATGCAGCAGATCATTGAAATGTAGGGAAGGTGGAAATGGATATCCTTCCTATTTTGATACAGACTTTAGAAGGTTTTTTTCGGGTTGTGTGATATTCTTGGTGTTTTCTTACACCATTTGCTCCCCTGTACTCCTGAAAGTGCTGACGTTTGGGTGTCGACAAGCTCTCTGTTACTACACCCCCAGTGGCCATTGTTGGTGTGTGACCATAGGCAGTGAGTGTTGGCAAGCTACTGGACCGTAGAGAGTACCAAGCTGAGTTTGAACCTGTTCTCACAACCGCAGGTGCATTTTCCATGACGGTCACTAGCTGGCAATTAGAGGGCTGATTTTACCCCTCCTGAGACCAATTGTAGTTCCCTTACCATTGGCCTGTTCGGGGTCAGCTAACTCCGCACTGGCTGCGGATCAAACCTGGGGCTGGACCTTCTGGATCTGTGTGCTAAGCACCACCCCACATGGTGTGTTTAAGCCACCACGGAGCTCCTGCTGTTTGGTTGTAAGAATTTCCATTGATGCTGCTTAGAGCTCGGCACAATTTTGCATCACATCACAGCAAGCTTAGGATTCAGAAACAAAACACAAAAAGCAAGTAAAGCAGATTCCATAATGTACCTCCTTTTAAGGAATTTGAGATGGAATGTAGATTAGGCAGGATTTAAAATGTCCTTACTCATGGTTCAGTGGGCAGTAATCCACCATTCTGTTGCATTTTGCCTGTGTTGAAATTACGATTGTTTACATATCTCTCAAAGTTGTTTTGTGCAAAGTATCTCTGGGGCTGCCAGCCCAAGGCTTGCTTGGGTAGCTTATCTGTCTTGGTACATGGCCATTGAAATCTCATAATCAAAATCACATCTCTATCATGACAAGTTGTCTGTCTACCTACTCATCACTGCCACTGAATTTTCCAAAACTCTCCTGATGCATTTTACTTCAAATCTTCAGAATTTTCTCCGCAACTTGTTTCAGCATTACCAGTACTTCACAAGATTAAAACCTTGCTTTGGTTTAAACTGCACCTTCAACGGTTGAGTACCATTCGTTCTCCATGATGCTGCTTGTGAGCCTGCGCAAGTAGAAATGTATTTGTCTGGGAGAACATCTTAACAGCCCTGCAGAGCTTGGGGTATTTCTTCCACCTTTCCTCCAGTTGTGTTCCTCTTTAAATATATACTACTTGATTTCGCTTGGTGTTGCACATGGAGTCAAGACCAGGTGTAGTCTTCAGGTGAAGTGGGGTATATATCCTATATCAAATATAATTACCTGATACAAAAGCAAGTGGTTTGGAGAGTTGTCAGTGTGTGCATTAGGCTAAGAGAAAGTGTGTTGGCATCCCAGAGCAAATTCTCTGGGCCTTGCTATGCTGTCCTTAACCGTCGGGGACGACAAATTCGATTATTCACCTAATGAACTGTCTGTCCTTTTGCAGGAGAGAGGAGGAAATAACTCATTCACTCATGAAGCCCTCACCCTTAAATACAAGCTGGACAATGAGTTTGAGTTGCTGTTTGTGGTGAGTATTCAACAGACTAAAGATAATTCCTAAATATATAAAGCGCAGCAGGAGGCCATTCTGCCCATGGTTCCTGTGCTGGTTATCTGAGGTTAATGTCAATGTTACCAAGAGATGTGCATAGAATCCTGGGGGCTGTAGCCGTGGTTGATTTCGGGATAATCTGGGTGTTTGAGGTGCTTATTGAAGTGGATGTGAAAGAAGTAGTTGCTTAAATGGGAGTACAGTGAAACCTGTACAATTGGACACCAAAAAAAAGGACACTATTGACAGTCACAAATAACTTGTATTATAATAGCTATAAGCTGCACCGTGAAACCACGGACATTCGCAAATTAACAAGCCTTCAATTAACTGAGTCCATGTGCAACTGGAAATACAGGTAAGTGCGAGGTGACAGCGGGTGAAGTAAATGGCTTTTGTGTAATGGAGATCTATTTACCCAGCATGCACCGCGGCACAGAAACCCCACTATCTCAGGAATTGAATGCTTGCACGGCTCTTATCCCAGAGATAAGAGGGTTTCTCTGCCACTATGGATGCTAGGTAAAGAACTCCCAATCCACAAAAGCCAGGAACTGCACTGGAATGACCGGTACTCTCGCAAAATACGGCATGGGTCTCCAGGGTGCTGCCTCTAGATTATTTACTTGGAGATCATCGCATTAAATTTCCCGCCACAGTGCGCACCGTTTCTCCCCCTCCCACACACCCCCCCCCCCCCACCCCAATGGCCTCACCTGACCTCTGCCACAGAGAGCCGTGACCACGTGGAGCGCAGTCGGGAGGGGGCTGGAGAGTCGGGAATCGTGGGTGTCGACATTTGGGAGTGGATCTGATGTGGGGTGGTCTCAGCATTCGGAGGGGATCTCTGAAATCAGGGCTAAGAAGAGATGGAGACTGAGGAATGGAGGCTCGGAGGGAGAGATTGGGGGCTTGGGGAGAGATGGGAATGTGGGCTCGGGAAGCGAAGGGGACTGGGAAAAGAGGAAGGGGCTTGGAGCGAGGAGATTGGGGCGGGGGTGCGCCATAATACTCTGCAGAGCCTGGAGCTGTAGCAACAACATGGAGTGGAAGTAGTACTGAGAGAGAAGCAGCCAGGGTAGTGGAAGAATCGAGGGGAAGGGAGGAGGAATGTTCTTAAACTGAGGACTATTCGGCCGTGGGATCCTTCACCACTTGTGGCTATTGAGGTAGAGACTAATATTTAATATGAAAGGGAAGGGGATAAATATCTGAAAAACCAAAATAGAAAAGGATCTGGGGGTTACAGGAGAGAGCGCCAGCACCAGGGGCTGAAGGCCTCCTCCTGTGCTGTAATTTCTCGGTTTTCCTTCTTCGCCTGCTCACGGCTAGCCTCCTGGTTCTTGGAACTTCTTGCACAACAGTGCAGGCTGCCAACATAGCAGATCCCAGAATCAGGACATCCTTCACTCAATGGAAAAGGACCTCACTTTGGCAATGAACTGAAATCGCATACTGGCAGGGCTTCAGAATTAGGCCCGATCCCAAGTGAGGGCGAAAAAAAGAAGGAACATTGCAGGAGATACAGCCAATCCTTGGCTCATCTGGTTTACTGTACATACAATGAGCATTTTGAAAATAAGGTCACTTCCAAATAAAGGACACCAGATACAAGTCCCTTCGGTGTTCCTAATTTACAGGTTTCACTGTAACTTCAATACTAAGTGCGGAGTGTGTGTTGATTTACTTTAATGCTGTGCAGTGCCCACCGTTGTTCACAGCAAGAAAATTTACTGCATATGTTTCTTCCAGTATTTACTGTATTGAGCTGGAAATGCCAACGTTGCAGGATTAAATGGGTGGTCTCTTAAGGATTCCACTGCGTTAGATCGAGTTCTGCGTGCGCACATGGTACACTTCCTAAATCCAATGTTCTGCAGGTTGAAGGGAGAGAGTGCTGCTCAGTCTTTGTATTTCCTGCCCTGAGTAGCAGTCTGAAACCCAGGCCTCCATCCATATTGCTGTGAAATAAACCAGTTGGAGGTGCTGGAGCATGCCTTGGGGAAATGATTCTCCCTCATATTTCCCCAAGTCCCTGGGAGACATGGGGGCTTGGGGGTGCTGCACTTGCCACAAGGTGAGATTGGAAACTTAATGGTGTGAGGGTTCAATGGTACGGCACTTTAGTGCTTCCACACACTGCACTATCTGAACCCAGACACTTGTATTGTGTTAAATATATAACATGAAGCAGTGGCCAGGGTAGGTTGAGTGTGCTGTTGCAGAAGCCAGGTCACAGTCTGGGTTATCGTCTGTGAACATTGCGCTACTGTCAGCAAGTGCAGTGGAGGGATAAATATCAGCATAAATGGAGCAGCTCCTGGGAAAAACCTGCTCTTTTCCTTATCTGGGAAGTGGGAAACTGGTGGCAGAATTGCATAACTGCCGGAATTCAGTGGTGTAGTGATCGAGAAAGTAGAACACTGTCGTATACTGGTGCTTGTTACATTGCCCAACTGTCTAAAACTCATGTGGCATCACTGCTGTCAGCGAATCCAGTGATATTAACCCTCCATTCTAATCTATGGTTTTGGGCAATAGCTGGGCTTTGTGCCCAGGGGTTTACCACAGGCCTGTTAACTTGCAGCAATCTGTAATGCTTCATATTTATTTTGTGCCATTGAGGCAAATTCTAAATACTCCAGGGTGAAATGGAATAGTTTACGAGACTGATTTTCGGACATGTGATTATAAATATCAGAACAAGACCCAGTTCATTTAGGGGCATTTTCTCCTCTCTCTTTACCCTGCAGGTGGGCTACCAAAAAATCCTGACACTAACGTATGTAGACAAGTTTATTGATGATATCCACATGCAATTTCGAGATAAATATAGGAACCAGTTACAACAGCAAGGGGTGCTGGGCCTCCTCAGCGGTTCCTTTGACTTTTCGGATGACTTCAGAGGCCTCCTGAGGTAAGAGAATGAAACCTTTCATGTTTCAGAATTTCCTTTTCTGGATCTAATAAGATGTCGCACTTTCCAGACGTGCGGAATAACAGCTGCCACTTGCAGTAATCACACGAGAGACTTGAAGCAAGGTTATGATGAGGCAACAGTAGAGGTGGGCATCTTTCTGTATTGATTCCAGAGGGATATACACAATGGAAATATTCCCATCTCTGGAGATAGTAGAGCTCCTAGAGACAGAGAATCAAATTAAGAAGAAAGACTAGAAAACGTGGACTCTTCAGCCTTGAAAGTTGGAGACCAAGAAGAGGCTTATAGAGATATGCAAGGTATTTAAATGGTATTGAAAAGCAAAAGCTGGGGCATTATTTCAAGATATGCCACAGGTTCAAACTAGTGAAAAAGCATTTTTAGGATTGATGCTGGATGGACTCTCGCAAGGATAAATAGGGCAGTCACAAGGACTTTAAACTGGTAAATGGTTGGAGTGGGGGAGGGCTCAGGTGGAAATTGTAGTACAAATAATAGTTCAAAAACAAACAAAAGGGAAGAGAGTAGAGTAACAGTCAGAAATTGTGCTTTCGGCACTACAGGTAAAGGGAAAACTAAAAGATGTAAAGTGATTAAACCAGGAGAGAGAAATAAGGGCAGGCTTAGGGTGTGTGGCCCAAATAAGTGTTCTTTATACAAACACACGGAGTACAAGGAATAAATTGAATGAACTGCCGGCGCTTGTGTGGTGCGAATGGACTTGTGCGTCACAGAATGGTGAAGGCAAAAACCTCGGACCCATTTAAGAAACTGGATGCTGTGATAGAGCGACTGTAGATTTTTCTAGTTGGGTAAACCAGGATGGACCCAATGGGTTTCTCTATCCACGTTTAATCTTGACTGTTTCAAAGATCAGTATTTGCTCAGTACCCATTTCTTCCACTTGAGGTCTCTAACATGAGATATCGTGGGGGCAGTCACATTCTTCTAAGCTTCCCAACCTCACAGTGGATGGTGGACTCCACTCAGAGAGGGGGAAACCAGGGATTAGAATTCCTGCTTGTTCCTTTTTCTGTTGTGGTGGAGCAGATATCACTGCCAGTCCTTTAGTTACTCTGTAAAGAATGCATTTTTTGGGGGGGGTGGGGGGGGTTTATGTCTTTTTGTGTCTCCTCAAACACATCTTGTCAGGCTGTGGTCTTTGTGCAGATGGCCTGCACTCTAATTGCTGTCACTGACGAGACATGTTTGAGGAAAAGCTAAAAGGGCGGTGGTGCTGAGAGATGTTGCGGTATGCTGCAGTTGACCTCAGCACCTTTAGCTAGGTTGGCAGGGGGGAGGAATCAGCCAAGGCTCCAATTCCTGATCCCTCTCCAGCACTCCCTGATAGAAAGTACATGTGCGGACGATGGGTGAGGACAGGATCATGCTTAGTTGTGATGCCCCCACAGTAAAATAATCTGCTTGCATTCCACTGCCTAGATTCTCACATTAAGAATGGACACTTATGCGAGCTCCCAAAGGGCTACCAGGACCTGTGGAATTGTACCAACTATTGTGAGAACATAAGAAACAGGAGCAGGAGTAGGCCATTCAGCCCTTCGAGCCTGCTCCACCATTCAGTAAGATCATGCCATCTTCTACCTCAACTCCACCTTCCCTTGCACTTCCTCTATCCCTTTTAGTATCCAAAAATCTATCGATCTGTGTCTTGAATATACTTAACGACTGAGCAGCCACAGCCCTCTGTGGTAGAGAATTCCAAAAATTCACAACCTTTTGAGTGAAGAAATTTCTCTTTATCTCAGTCCTAAATGGCCGACCCCTTATTCTGAGTCTGTGACCTAGTTTTAGACTCCCCAGCCAGGAGAAACATAGAAGATAGGAGCAGGCCATTCAGCCCCTCGAGCCTGCTCCGCCATTCAATGAGATCATGGCTGATCATCCAAATTCAGTACCCTGTCCCTGCTTTCTCCCCATATCCCTTGATCCCTTTAGCCTTAAGAAATATATCTAACTCCTTCTTGAATATATTTAATGAATTGGCCTCTACTGCCTTCTGTGGTAGAGAATTCCACAGGTTCACCACTCTCTGGGTGAAGAAATCCTCCTCATCTCAGTCCTAAATGGCTTACCCCTTATCCTTAGACTGTGACCCCTGGTTCTGGACTCCCCGGCCATCGGGAACATCCTTCCTGCATCTAGTCTGTCTAGTCCTGTTAGAATTTTATAAGTTTCAATGAGATCCCCTCTCATTCTTCTAAACTCCTGCGAGTATAAGCCCAATCGACCCAATCTCTCCTCATATGTCATTCCTGCCATCCCAGGTATCAGCCTGGTGAATCTTCGCTGCACTCCCTCCATGGCAAGAACATCCTTCCTCAGATAAGGCGACCAAAACTGCACACAATACTCAAGATGTGGTCTCACCAAGGCCCTGTACAACTGCAGCAAGACATCCTTGTTCCTGTACTCGAACCCTTTCTCTACGAAGGCCAACATACCATTTGGCTTCTTAACCGCCTGCATGCTTACCTTCAGCGACTGGTGCACAAGGACACCCAGGTCTCGTTGCACTTCCCCTTCTCCCAATCTATTGCCATTCAGATAATCTGCCTTCCTGTTTTTGACACCAAAGTGGATAACCTCACATTTATCCACATTATATTGCATCTGCCACGCTTCTGCCCAATCACCCAACCTGTCCAAATCATACTGGAGTTTCTCTGCATCCTCCTCACGGCACACACTCCCACCCAGCTTTGTGTCGTCTGCAAACTTGGAGATATTACATCCAATTCCCTCGTCTAGATCATTAATATCTATTGTGAACAGCTGGGGTCCCAGGACCGATCCCTGCGGTACCCCACTAGTCACAGCCTGCCACTCGGAAAAAGACCCATTTATTCCAACTCTTTGCTTTCTGTCTGCCAACCAGTTCTCTATCCAAGTCAATACCTTGCCCCCAATCCCATGTGCCTTAATTTTACACGCTAATCTCTTATGCGGGACCTTATCGAAAGCCTTCTGAAAGTCCAAATACACCAAACGAGGGCGAGACAAAATAAAAGAATTGTGTTTATCACAGTATGAAGAATATTCAATCCCTTGAAACTAGAAATCCAGTGACAACGCTATCTTTGTTTATCAAAAAGAACTGCCTGTTTTGTCCAGTTGTGATTGGATAATTCTGCTCATGATCCATTACATTTTGTCGGTGGTCTTTAGGGCTGCTGAGGAACGCACCAAAGGAAAAGCACCATCCGTCATGAAAACATTCGAACAATCTGATAAATCAAAGAAAACTGTGAAATCTATGATAGAAATCCGTGGAGAAAAGGGGAAGGAGAACAAGAAAAACAAGAAGGAAGGTAAGTCATGGTGCATTGGCAGAGGAGGTGGCTCAGATAGTGTAATGTGCTGCAGAGAAAAAAACGCTGTAATCAACAGGGTGCGGAGTAAAGAACAAATCATCAGAGTGCACGGCCTTTAGTGGGAGAAAACCTTTGTTTCAGGAAGCATCTAAGTGTCCGCACTGGAGTGTCTGCCTAGATTTTGTGTTCAAGTCCCCACAGCCTTCTCGCTCGGAGGTGAGACATGGCTGACAAATCAGCCTTGTGTTATAAGTAAACTTGAGATCCGCAGAATTAGAAGAAAAAAATTCCAGGGAAAAGTTGATTCTAGATTGTTTAATTTTTTTTTTAAAAGGTTAAAAACATTCAACTTTTAATCTGTGGGGGAATTGGAGGATACAAGCTCCTCTAATTTTTTAAGCTTATTACTTCTTGTTTTTGGGTTACAAATCAATTGTGAACTGGTAGGCAGTCTGTTCCTTACTATTGATATCGCTATAAGTACGAGAAGATTGGTGAGAATGATCGTGATGGGTCAATCTCTGGATTTGTTTTGACGACGTATGTCTACAGAACACTGATTTAATACAATGTCCCTGATTCTATCCTCTCCTGTAGGTGCTGATTCTTGGGGATGATTCCCTGGGCACTGCTACCTCATCCAAGTGGCCATTATTTATTTCTGATTCTAGACTTTCAATGTCAGTCAGTTTTAGTGGGCGATTGAACCGTGGAGTCACAACCGGCTCCAGTTCTGTCTTCGCCTACCATCCCCGCACATGCAGAGTTCACTGGATAGTGATCAGGTGGGGAGACCTTGAGGGGCTTTTTGTTTGTTCCCCTCCTTCGTACAGGGATACCGAGGCTGGCTAACTTATCCCAGGAAATAAAACTTATACCAGTGAGCAATGTTCCCGCTAAGCTGTGCACGTGCGCGGCCGCGTACTAATCTGTAAGGTCCCACGCAAGCTGCTCACAAGCTTTTACATTGGAAATATCGTGCATGCGCAGAAATTAAATGGAGCCGTGCATTGAAAGTAACAGGCCGCACAGAACATTGCCGGTGAGGTGCTGTTTTAATTGTCCTGCTTCAGTGATTCGTTTTATTTTTTTAAATTTTTGTTCCCATGCTGTAAGGAGATATATAGAGGAGCTGTTCTGAGAGTTTATTTTACACATGACTATGCTGTGGTGATGGTTTTTCTTTTTTTCTCTGACATTTTCTCTCTTTTCTTTCTCTCTCTCTCTCGCTCTCTCTCTCTCTCTTGTATCCAGCCCCTGTACCCGAGGTGTCTGCAGCAGAAAAGAAAACTGAGGTCCAGTTAAAGGCTGCCGTAACCGTGGCTGCAGGAGACGCCAACCAAAACGGTTTGACTCAGGAAGAAATCATCCAGAAGAATAGGGAGGAATTTTTCCGTAGAAAAATGGGGAAAGACAAAAAAGAAAGCTGGTGAGAAGGCGCCTTGTTTCCGAGGGGACAGAGTACTATTGGGTCAGCCAGCTGGTAGTGTTTTCTGGATGGACGTGCCTGATAATGGGTGATGTTGTAATAATGATAAATCTGCCGTCCTTACCCGGTCTGGCCTATGTGACTCCAAACTCTTAACTGCCCTCTGAAATGGCCTAGCAAGCCACTTGGTTGTAACAAACCGCTACAAGAAACAATAAGAATAAAACCGGACGGACCACCCGGAATCGACCTCGGCACCGGCTTCAGACACGACAATGGCACACCCAGCCCAGTCGACCCTGCAAAGTCTTCCTCACTAACATCTGGGGACTTGTGCCAAAATTGGGAGAGCTGTCCCACAGACTAGTCAAGCAACAGCCTGACATAGTCATACTCACAGAATCATACCTTTCTGCCAATGTACCAGACTCCTCCATCACCATCCCTGGGTATGTCCTGTCCCACCGGCAGGACAGACCCACCAGAGTTGGCGGCACAGTGGTATACAGTTGGGAGGTAGTGGCCCTGGGAGTCCTCAACATTGACTCCGGACCCCATGAAGTCTCATGGCATCATGTCAAGCATGGGCAAGGAAGCCTGCTGATTACCACCTACCGCCCTCCCTCAGCTGCTGAATCAGTACTCTTCCATGTTGAACACCACTTGGAAGAAGCACTGAGGGTAGCAAGGGCACAGAATGTACTCTGGGTGGGGGACTTCAATGTCCATCACCAAGAGTGGCTCGGTAGCACCACTACTGACCGAGCTGGCCGAGTCCTGAAGGACATAGCTGCCAGACTGGGCCTGCAACAGGTGGTGACAGAACCAACACGAGGGGAAAAACCTACTTGACCTCATCCTCAACAATCTACCTGTAGCAGATGCATCTGTCCATGACCGTATTGGTAGCAGTGACCACTGTACAGTCCTTGTGGAGACGAAGTCCCGTCTTCACACTGAGGACACCTTCCATCGTGTGTGGTACTAACCCTGTGCTAAATGGTATAAATTCAGAACAGATCTAGCAGCTGAAAACTGGGCATCCATGAGATGCTGTGGGCCATCAGCAGCAGCAGAATTGTATTCCCCCACAATCTTTAACCTCATGGCCCGGCATATCCCTCACTCTACCATTACCATCAAACCAGGCGACCAACCCTTGTTCAATGAGGATTGTAGAAGGGCGTGCCAGGAGCAGCACCAGGCATACCTAAAAATGAGGTGCCAACCTGGGGAAGGTGCAACACAGGACTACATGCATGCTAAACAACGGAAGCAGCATGCTATAGACCAAGCTAAGCGATCCCACAACCAACGGATCAGATCCAAGCTCTGCAGCCCTGCCACATCCAGTCGTGAATGGTGGTGGACCATTAAACAACTAATGGGAGGAGGAGGCTACATGAACATCCCCATCCTCAATGATGGTGGAGCCCAGCATGTGAGTGCAAAAGACAAGACTGAAGCATTTGCAACCATCTACAACCAGAAGTGCCAAGTGGATGATCCATCTCAGCCTCCTCCTGCGGTCCCCACCATCACAAAAGCCAGTCTTCAGCCAATTCGATTCATTCCATGTGATATCAAGAAACGGCTCAGTGCACTGATACAGCAAAGGCTATGGGCCCCGACAACATCCCGGCTGTCGTGCTGAAGACTTGTGCTCCAGAACTAGCTGCGCCTCTAGTAGTCTACTCTCAATCATCGTCAAAGTGATGGAAGGTGTTGTCGACAGTGCTATCAAGCGGCACTTACTCCAATAACCTGCTCACCGATGCTCAGTTTGGGTTCCACCAGGACCACTCGGCTCCCGACCTCATTACAGCCTTGGTCCAAACATGGACAAAGGAGCTGAATTCCAGAGGTGAGGTGAGAGTGACTGCCCTTGACATCAAGGCAGCATTTGTCCAAGTGTGGCATCAAGGAGCCCTAGTAAAACTGAAGTCAATGGGAATCAAGGGAAAGACTCTCCACTGGCTGGAGTCATACCTAGCACAAAGGAAGATGGTTGTGGTTGTTGGAGGCCAATCATCTCAAACCCAGGACACCGCTGCAGGAGTTCCTTAGGGCAGTGTCCTAGGCCCAACCATCTTCAGTTGCTTCATCAATGACCTTCCCTCCATCATAAGGTCAGAAGTGCGGATGTTCGCTGATAATTGCACAGTGTTCAGTTCCATTTGCAACTTCTCAGATAATGAAGCAGTCCATGCCCGCATGCAACAAGACCTGTACGAAATTCAGGCTTGGTCCAAAAAGTGACAAGTAACATTCGCACCACACAAGTGCCAGGCAATGACTATCTCCAACAAGAGATCGTCTAACCACTGCCCCATGGCATTCAATGGCATTACCATCGCCGAATCCCCTTACATTAACATCCTGGGGGGGGTCACCATTGACCAGAAACTTAACTGGACCAGCCACACACATACTGTGGCTGCAAGAGCAGGTCTGCAGCGAGTGTCTCACCTCCTGACTCCCCAACGCCTTTCCACCATCTGCAAGGCACAAGTCAGGAGTGTGATGGAATACTCTCCACTTGCCTAGATGAGTACAGCTCGACACCATCCAGGACACAGCAGCCCGGTTGATTGGCACCCCATCCACCACTTTAAATATTCACTCGCTCCACCACCGACGCACCGTGGCTGCAGTGTGTACCATCTACAAGATGTACCGCTAAGGCTTCTTCGGCAGCACCTCCAAAACCCACGACCTCTACCACATAGAAGGACGAGCAGCAGGCACATTGGAACAACATCACCACCAAGTTCCCCTCCAAGTCTCTCACCATCCTGACTTGGATATATATCGCCATTCTTTCATAGTCACTGGGTCAAAATCCTGGAACTCCCTCCCTAACAGCACTATGGGAGTACCTTCACTACGTGGCCTGCAGCGGTTTAAGAAGGCATCTCACCACCACCACCTCCAGGACAATTAGGGATGGGCAATAAATGCTGGCCTTGCCAGTGACGCTCACATCCCAGGAACGAATAAAAAAAAGTCTGCTATTCTTGCTTGTTCCAGAGGTGGCACTGCAACTCCTCCTGTTACAACAGGCACAGCTTAAAGACTTTCTCCGCCACACTTTGTTGATAACACTTCTGTTGTTGTAAAACAACGCTTATATATGTAAATATATTTACGTCACTTTCGACTTTGAGCCTCAGTTGAGATCGCAGATCAGAGACTTGTGTGTAGTCGTCAGCGTGCATGATTTACAGTGCTCATGATTTTCTGCTGATTAATCCTAAAATTTACTATATAAACTCGAATGACATTGATGCCATGAATTAGAGTGTCACTACATTCTAATTTTTAACTTGTGCCTGCTAGCATTTCAATTTCTCGACCTAGTGATTTTCAGTGGGTGAGGGAGCAGAGAGATTGACTGTAGTAATGTTGTTGTCTTCCTGAATAGCAGCAGCAGCAGCAGCAGCAAGTCCCCCAAGCCAATTAAAAAGAAAACTGTCTGGCTTCTGGATTCTAACAACGCTAGCACCAGAGGGCTGGACTACAGCGAGAAGCCGGTCAACGGCCAGCCTCGCACCTTCAACAACGGAGATGACAGCAGTGTAGATGTGGTATGCTTACTCGTTACAAACTGTACTAACCTTTCAACACTCTTTATTAGCACTCTAATCAGAGGACCATACTTCAGCCCCATGTTGTGTTATTTCCACGAGCGAGTTTTGCTCGGCCTCAAATGGAAGCAGAAAGACCCTCGAAGGCTGTATAGAATGTTGGTTGCATTTTCAAAATATGCAGATGACGCCTAATTGGCAGGATATAGTTAATTCTAAGGGAAACTGCGACAAAATGTAAGACATTAGTAAAATAGAAGATCTCGTGACACTATTGGAAGAAGAGCAGGGAGGCACCCGATGTCCTGGCAAATGTTTATCTCTCAACCTTTCAAAAGGCCTTCGATAAGGTACCGCATAGACTTAGAGCAGGTGGAGTCGGGGGACAGGCAGAATGGGTAGCAAGCTGGCTACAAACAGAGAGTAGGGGGTTAAGGGTAGCTACTCAGACTGGCAAAAGGTGGGAAGTGGTGTTCCAAAGGGATTGATTCTGGGACCACTTGTTTACAATTTACATTATTGATTTGGAATCGGGAATTTGAAGTCCAATTTTAAAATTTGTGGACAACACCAAATTAGGGATGTAGTTCACAAAGAAAGAATGCGACAAAATACAAGAGGACGCTAATAAACTTGCAGAATGGGTGGGTAATTGGAAAATGAATTTCAATATAAACCCATCTGGTTCATTAATGTCCTTCAGGGAAGGAAATCTGCCGTCCTTACCCTGTCTGGCCTGTATGCGATTCCAGACCCACAGCAATGTGGTTGACTCTTAACTGCCCTCTGAAATGGCCGAGCAAGCCACTCAGTTGTCTCGAGGGCAATTAGGAATGGGCAATAAGAATGCTGCCAAGCCAGTGACGCCTACATCCCGTGAATACATTTTTTTTAAAGTGTAAGATGGTGCATTTTGGTAGGAAGGATGATGAGGCCCCATGCTCCTTGGGAAAAGAGTCTAAATGGGGTAGAGGAGCAAATGGACCTAGGGGTACAGATACACAAATCATTAAAAGTAGCAACACCGATTAATAAGGCCATAAAAAAAGCAAATGAAGTACTGGGGTTCATTTTTAGAGGGATAGAATTGAAAAGCAGAGAAGTGATGTTAAACTTGTGTAGAACCTTAGTGAGACCACACTTGGAGTACTGTGTACAGTTCTCATCTCCTTATTATAAAAAGGATATAAAGACACTGGAGAAGGTGCAAAATAAGATTTGCAAGGATGACACCAGAACTGCGAGGTTATACCTATCAGGAAAGATTGAACAGGCTGATGGGGCAACCTGATAGAGGTCTTTAAGATTATGAAAGGGTTTGATAGGTTAGCCATAGAGAAGATGTTTCCATTTGTGGGGGGAGACCAAAATTAGGGACCATAAATATAAGATCATCACTAATAAATCCATTAGGGAATTCAGGAGGAAGCTCTTTACCCAGAGAGCGGTTAGAATGCAGAACTTGCTACCACAGGGAGTAGTTGAGGCGAATAGCATAAATGCATTTAAGGGGAAGCTAGATTAAACACATGAGGGAGAAAGGACTGGAAGGTTATGTTGATGGGGTTAGATGAAGTAGAGTGGGAGGAGGCTCGTGTGGAGCATAAAGACCAGTTGGGCCAAATGGCCAGTTTTGTGCTGTAAATTCGGTGGGGTTTTTTGGGTGTGGGGCTTTTGGAATTGATAGATCGTTGGGTGATTTTTGGGGAAGATCCTCACGTACATAAGTGGGATTCTGTCTTCACTTCAGTTTATAGCTGTGTTTGTGAAATTTATTTATTCTTATGGGGCTCTTTGGGTAGGTTTCCCTTCGATATTTTTGTATCTTTATTTTCCACTTCCTGTCTGGCCTGACACATGCAGCTAAGACGGCAGGAGCATGATCTGCTCTTGGGCCTTTGCCAATGCCCCCTGTAGTCAGCCACCAAGAACTACCCAGGTATGGCTCAACCCTCCCCAACCATGCAATTAGTTTGGACAGTCACAGCCTCCGGCCCAGTGCATGTTGACTGACGTCTTGCTGCTTGCCTCAGGCATCTAAAAAAAAAAAAATGTAGGAGATATTAAATGAATACGTCAATAAAGGAATATAGAGTGAGAGATATATAAGAGAGGTAGATTAATGTATGGGGGGAAAAAACTATCTGGGACAAAGTGGAGAGGGATAGTGTTGCCACGCATACTAGGGAACTTGGCCTATTCTGTAAAATTAAGCAAATGAAGGTTTTCAGAGGGATTAGTGTATGGTATTTTTCAGCCAGATGGACTGCAGTGATCTCTTACTTCAGTTCTTTGAGATGTTAAATCGAGGCCATGTCTGACTGTTCAGGTGATGCAGTTACACTATTCAAAGAAAAGTAAGAAGTTCTGCTGTCCTGCCCAACATTCCCCTCTCAACCAACACCACCAGAAGTGAATTAACGGGTCCTCCTTCATCTTATTGTTTGTGGGATCTTGCTGTGTGAAGAATAGCCACTGTTTTCTTCCATGTGTGATAACAGTCAGTGCACTTCAAAGTAATTTGTTGTACATGAAGAGTTTTGAGTTCATTCTGTGACGAGGTGTGTTTAATGCAACTGTTTCTTTTCTGGTCCTGTAGATTTCCATATTATGATTTACAGAAAGAGTTGAGAAAAAGTCAGAGATAGAGAGATACAGATGACAGTTTGTGAAAGGCAAAGTGTGAGATGAATAGAAAGACAGTTCCAGGAAGAGAGGCCCAATGTTTCATTTGTCTGCGACGATCAACTGTATATAAAAAAAAAAAATAATAATTCTTGAGTTTCTTCACAAATATCTTTTCCTGACAATGATTACTTGTTGCAGAACTTGTGTCGTGGATCAATGGCAGGAGATTTGAAAACCGTGGATTATGACAGCTGTGAGGAGGAGGAAGAGGAGGAAGAAGAAGTAGTTCAAGAAATTTCTAACACCAGGTATGTATGTCCAAATTGAACCAGTTTGATCTCCTTCAGATTTGATGAGCATCCAAGCTCCCATGCAATGCAGAGAAACTATTCATAAAACTGTTAAAATGGACTGCTCAAGTAGTTTGTACATGTAACAAATCAAAAGCAATGTTTCACCTACAGTGTGAAGAAAGGTGGCTTTGGTGGCATGTTTGGAATGCTGAAGGGCCTGGTTGGATCTAAAAGCCTTACCCCCCAGGACATGGAACCTGTGCTTGACAAGATGAAGGATCACTTAATTGGTAGGCTGTGGCGATGTCCTCTAATACAAAACTATAACTAAATTATATTGTAGTCGTATGTATTTATATACCACAATTAATCTGAGATCATTGGCCTAAGAAGCTATCCTTGACTCATATTTTCCTCTTCCTTTCTCTTTACTTTCCTGCAGCTAAAAATGTTGCTGCGGATATCGCTGTCCAGCTGTGTGAATCGGTGGCCAAAAAGCTGGAGGGAAAAGTCATGGGAACCTTCAGCAGTAAGTTGGATTTATGGTGACTCCAGAGTGTCTGTCCAGCTGTCACCTTGTGATGTGACCCTATTTAACATGGCACCCCATGGGATTAACTTTGGTATTTGAGGCAGAGTTCAGCTTGAATCTTTCATCAAGCACTTCCCCTTGGTAATGTTAACTTTGGCTAATTCATCACCTTCAGCTCCTCAAGTACGCCTGAACAGACATTACATGTTAGAGTGTAGTGTGGTGTAGGAGTGATTCTTTAGTCTTGTGTTTCCATCATTGCAGGGCCCTTGTCCATCCCTAAATATCTTGCAGTATTGTATTTGCATGAATAGTTGGTTTAATTGATTTACTGGTCTAAAATCAAGAATCTGAATTTCCAGTATGGCTCAGACACTGACTCCCGTACATTGCTCAGATGGTTTACACTGGAAACTGTCTCCTAAGCCAACAAGACAAGCGCTAAAGTGTAGTGTGTTGTCCAGCCTAGGTGTAAAACTGAGGGGTGGAAGAAAACAATGCAGAGCATTGACTGTAACAACTGTTGCATTTGATTAGCCATGCTCCCACACTAAGCATAAGAAACGCAGGGCTCTGCCGAATGATGCCATTGGTTTTCTGAGCGTGCGTGCTATACGAAGAGATTTGAACCATTCTTTAGTTAACTGATCACTTAATTCATATGTTGTTTGCGAGACCTTGCTGTGTGCAAAATGTTGGCTGCTTTGTTGGCCTGCAAAACAACGGTGACTACACTTCAAAAGTATTTAATTGGCTGTGAAGCACTTTGGGACGTCTTGAGGACATAAAAGGCGCTATATAAATGCAAGTTCATTATTCTTTCTTTGTCCACAGCAGTGAAACGGGCATGGAGGCACTTTTGGAGCACCCGTCATAGAAACTGGTTTGAATTCAGTTTATTCCACGCGCCTGCCTGGTTCAGGTACTGCCTCAAGCCCACGCTGGCATTCCCCATCTCTGATCTCCACCTGGGAGTGAAGTCCTCTCTGAGCACAGCCAGAATTCCTCAGTCACCATTACAGAATCCAGCTACAGATGCAATGTGTTGGGATTAAAATCTGGAGTTTTGATTGCAGGAGTATAAAAGTCAATTTATGTTCCCTGTGGCAAAATTTCATGAATGGGATCTGATGGGATTTCAAGCCTTTTTTAAAAAAAAAAAAAATAATAATAAATCCCTTGCAGGATGTTGCGACCTATATACCGAATTTTATGGTATGTGAATGCCAGTCAAGTCTTCAGAAACTATGTTGCATTCATTTGATGGTAAGTTGTAACCCCAGCCCTTCACTAAAGTCCATGTTATGTTACCATTGGGTTGGACAGTCCACTGTCGCCCACACCATTTGCATTGTGTTGCACCCTGTGACCTTCTGAAATTGTTTTGCTTTAAAGCTAATGCACAGCCAGCCTAATTGAGACTTAATAATGTATGTGGTTCCTTGTGAGATTCCCCAGCCTGTAGCGAACCTCAGAGAGGTTTGTCATTATAAGGGCGCTCGTTCTTAATGGAGACTGTTGTACTTACGAGCGACATCCTTTATCTTGCCGCCTTCCCCACACACACTGAAACAGAAATCCTGAGGCCAGGCTCAGTGATGTGCACGGAATCGAAAAGAAAGACTTGCATTTATATAGCGCCTTTCACAACCACCGGACATCCCAAACCACTTTACAGCCAATGAAGTACTTTGAAGTGTAGTCACTGTTGTAATGTAGAAAATGCAGCAGGCAATTTGCGCACAGCAAGCTCCCACAAACAGCAATGTGATAACGAACAGATAATCTGTATTTCAGTGATGTTGATTGAGGGATAAATATTGGCCAGGACACCGGGGGATAAACTCCCCTGCTCTTCTTCGAAATAGTGCCGTGGGATCTTTTACATCCACCGAGCAGACGGGGACTCGATTTAACGTCTCATCAAAAAGACGGCACCTCCAACAGTGCAGCACTCTCTCAGCACTGCACTGGAGTGTCAGCCTAGATTTTTGTGCTGCAGTCTCTGGAATGGGACTTGAACCCACAACCTTCTGACTCAGAGGCATGGCTGCTACCCACTGAGCCACAGCCGACACTGACACCTGAAGCCAGTCTCCAGTTGACATCCGGGACATTGTTTACTGCGCTACTTTGTTTCGGATCACTACACGGTAAATTGATAGAAGTTGGAACAGCTGCATCAGTAGAGCCGATCTTGTGATCTTCAGCTACTAAAAGTTGTACGTTAAAAGCTTAAATGAGTACGACATAAACCAAATAAATGCAAAACAGGCGCATGATTAGGGAAATGAAATAAACTTGCAGCACAGTTCCCATAAATTTGCACCCTGTTATTACCTGTAGCTTCATTTCCTGTAATTGTGCCTTGTTTGATGTTCTGTCCCTGAACGATCCTTTTTCTGGTGTCCTTGGGACTTGGTGCAGTAGGTGATGTCTGCCTCAAGATGGCAGCTTCTGGCTGTGGATGTGCTCACAGTGTTTAGTGGCAGGCATCGGGCACTACAGCACTGCACAGTGAGGTGTCTTTTCCATTTGGCACCACAGCTAGAGTCATTTTCAAACAGGACAAATCCCGAAGGAAAGGTTCAGCTGGTTTAAAAATATAGCATCTGCAGAATTAGCTGATCTTGGCAATTGTTCTGGGGTAGGGAGCGGGAAACCAGCCAGGGTTTCTGCTCCTGATAGACAGCCAGTGATTCCTGCTTGTGTATAAACACTGGGTGAAGGATGGATCAGGCTCGGCTGTGATGCCCCCCCACCCAAAAGATAGGAAAGCTGGTCAACAAGGCTATTGTCTAGACTCGCATGGGTAGGCTGGCACCTTGGTGTGGTACTGCAGGGCTGCTGGTGCAACTGGTAACTCGGCAGCTTCAGGAAAGGAAGGGGGATGGAGATGCCATCCTGTTTTGTTTAAATCCTTGTTCTTGATGCACAACCCCCTCTGCTAACTGAACGTACTTTTCTCTGTCGTCTGACAGCGGTGACCTCGACAGTGAAGCAGGCCTTGCAGGATTCCCTGGTCCAGATCCTTCAGCCAAAGAGGCGCATTGATATCTTGCGTGATGTCATAGAAGCTCAGAAACAGAGGCGTCCGTTTGTTATTGCCTTCTGCGGTGTGAACGGAGTTGGAAAGTCTACCAACCTCGCCAAGGTCAGGCATCGATGAAATCTATTGGTGTTGGGGCAGCGTGCCAATTGTACACGAGATGATAGAGTTGGAAGAATGAGCTGAGTCACAAATACAAGAGCAGCAACAACCAAGTGGGTTTCACCATTTCCCTACCCCCCACCCCTATGCCATTTGTCAAGCCATTTCATCTTCCAAGACCAAACAGCAGCCAATGCTTTGAGTACTTGTGTTTGTCTCTGGCCTTGGGGATCAGTATTTTCTCCCTTCCGACTGAACCAGACTGTTCAACTCCGAGCTGCATTTCCTCTCCATCACAAAGACCCCCTGCTTCCACCTCCGTAACATCACCCGTCTCCAGCCCTGCCTCAGCCCAACTGCTGCTGAAACCCTCAACTATTGCATTAGCATCCTGGCCAGTCTCCCACCCTCCACCCTTTGTAAACTTCAGATCATCCAACTCTGCTGCCTGTCTCTTCTCCTGCTCACACATCACTCCTATCCTCGCTGACCTACATTGGCTTCGAGTCCCCCAATGCCACCCAATTTAAAATTCTCATCCTTGTGTTTAAATCTCCTCGTGGCCTTGTTCCTTCCTATATTTGTAGCCTTCTCCAGGCCCACAACTCCTCCCCCCCCAAGAATTCCCTGCTTAAATTCCTCTGCCTATTCTCCCTTTAAGACTCTCCCTAACGCGTCTGTTCAGCCAAGCTTATAGTCACCCTTCCTTCTTTGGCTCTGTGTCCATTTTTTTCTTGCACTCCTGTGAAGCACCTTGGGATGTTTTTGCTACAGTAAAGGTGCTATATAAATGCAAGTTGTAACAGCACTGAACACCCTGTAGGATAGAATCATTCTGGATTCTAGGTACACCCTTTTCCTACCTCCCACCCCCTCCAAAGTGCACAGTCTGCTGCCAAACAGCTGACTTTTTTTTTCCCCCCACCCCTCAACAAATTTGGGAGTATGATGTTGGATCCCAAGAGCCATGGCACGGCTGGCATTCTGGCACATGCAGAAAGGAACCAGCTTCTCGCGTCAAACAACCAGTGAGGGCCCTGAAGTGCCACGCGGAGGAGTCTTCCTCTCTCCAATGAAGAGCTTTATTGTTTCAGTAGCACTGTGGCCACGTGCAACAGGGCACCAAGTCATCGTGGGTGGGGAAAGAAAAAGAATGTCGCACTTGGTACAGGTGGCGGAGTTAGAGTGAGATACCGTCGGGGTGTGAGGGATGTAGAGATGGACAGAGATAACCCTGTCTCTGTCGTGGTGGGGTTGGGAATAGGGGGGCGGGGTGGTTGGGGCAGTTAAAAGCCAGATATCCTGTCGTGTGGGGAAGAGACCTGGGCATAGAGAGAGGGGTAAACCTGTGAAGGAACAAACTTTATTGACTAGCTTGTTGGGGAGGAAGAGAGGACGAAATGACCTGCCAGGGAGATAGAGAGGGACGGAAAGGCATGTCAGCCTCTGCTGAATGTGGAGGGACGATTGCTGCCATGAAAAAGCACATCCTCTAGCTCCCTATGAGCAAGAGTTTGGGAGATCTATGGAGATAAACAGAAAAGCTTCAAATGCTGGAAATCTGAAGCAAAAAAGCAGGTTAGTCAGCATCTGAACAAGAAGGGTGTTACCATTTGTGAAAGAGGCTTCATCTAAACAAAGTAATAAATTTAACACATGCTCTCTGCTTCCTGCAGATCACCTTCTGGCTGATGGAGAATGGGTTCCGGGTTCTCATTGCTGCTTGTGACACTTTCCGAGCTGGAGCTGTGGAGCAGCTCCGAACCCATACTCGGCGCCTGAACGCCCTGCACCCACCAGAGGAACACGACGGCCAAAGCATGGTCCAGCTCTTTGAAAGAGGATACGGGAAGGATGCAGCTGGCATTGCATTGGAGGCCATCGCATTTGGTAATTTTTGAAAAACGTATTGCTTTTGGCCAGTTTCCTACTATTCCCCTCCCCTTCTGAAGCTGCTCACTACTTGCTGAGGCACGGCTTCACATCCACTATGGGACCCTCCAGGACCTTCCCCAGTGGCCATTCTTTATATCTGCAGTACTGTTGCTGTTCTTTGGATGAGACATTAAACTGAGGTCCCATCTGCACTATTCAAAGAAGAGGGTGGTTCTCGCAGTGACCAGGCCAACATTTCTCTTTCACCCAGTGCTATCAAAAGTAAATTAATGGATCTTGTGTGCAAAATGGCTGCCACGTTTGCCTAAATAACAGTTGCTGCCCTTAAAGGTGCTTACATTGTCTATGAGGCAATTTGAGATGTTTTTGCAGCATGTGATGTGCTGTATAAATAGAAGTCTGGTCCTATACGTTCCCATGTTCCTGTGATTTACAGAGAGTTAGTTCTGCCTCCTGTTTTTTAACTCGCTACTCTCTGGCCCCTGAGATCGATAGTATATAACCTGCATGTGTGCACACTGCAGCAAAACTGGGATTGAGGGCAATGTGATGTTGAATTTTTCAGACTCTTGGAAGCCATTTTGGTAGTTTCCACAAGTGCAGGAAATCCAATGGATGGAAGACCGGGGAATTTTTTAAATGTATATTCCTGAGCACTGTAATACCTAGGCAAAGAGCCTGAAACCTGGGCCCCCAGACATCAATCCTCACTACAGCAGATCCACGTTGATTCCAAGGCCATGCTTTATTAAACTAGTGAAGCTTTCCAAAGCTCAGTGGACTGTACATAGTCATAGAGTTATACAGCACAGAAAGAGGCCCTTCGGCCCATCGTGTCCGCGCCGGCCATCAAGCTCTGTCTATTCTAATCCCATTTTCCAGCACTTGGTCCATAGCCTTGTATGCTATGGCGTTTCAAGTGCTCATCTAAATGCTTCTTGAATGTTGTGAGGGTTCCTGCCTCTACCATCCTTTCAGGCAGTGCGTTCCAGATTCCAACCACCCTCTGGGTGAAAAAGTTTTTCCTCAAATCCCCTCTAAATCTCCTGCCCCTTACCTTGAAACTATGCCCCCTGGTTATTGACCCCTCTACTAAGAGGAAAAGTTCCTTTCTATCTACCCTATGCCCCTCATCATTTTGAACACCTCAATCAGGTCCCCCCTCAGCCTTCTCTGCTCTAAGGAAAACAACCCCAGCCTGTCCAGTCTCTCTTCATAGCTGAAACGCTCCAGCCCAGGTAACATCCTGGTGAATCTCCTCTGCACCCTCTCCAATGCAATCACATCCTTCCTATTGTGTAGCGACCAGAACTGCACACAGTATTCCAGCTGTGGCCTAACTAGCGTTTTGTACAGCTGCTTCATAACCTCCCTGCTCTTGCCTTCATTAGCCGAGGCATAGAATATAAGTATCCCATATGCCTTCTTAACCATCTTATCTACCTGTCCTGCTGCCTTCAGGGATCTATGTACATGCACACCAAGGTCCCTCTGATCCTCTGTCCTTCATAGGGTCCTACCATTCATTGTGTATTCCCTTGCCTTGTTAGTCCTCCCAAAATGCATCACCTCACACTTTTCAGGGTTAAATTCCATTTGCCACTGTTCTGCCCATCTGACCAACCCGTCTATATCGTCCTGTAGCCTGAGGCTTCCCTCCTCGCTATTTACCACTCCACCAATTTTCGTGTCATCTGCGAACTTACTGATCATACCTCCTACATTCATAACTAAATCATTAATGTACACTACAAACAGCAAGGGACCCAGCACCGATCCCTGCGGTACACCACTGGACACAGGCTTCCAGTCACAAAAACAACCTTCAACCATCACCCTCTGCCTCCTGCCACTAAGCCAATTTTGGATCCAATGTGCCAAATTGCCCTGGATCCCATGGGCTCTTACCTTCTTGACCAGTCTCCTATGCGGGACTTTGTCAAAAGCCTTACTGAAGTCCAAGTAGACTACATCAACTGCACTACCTGCATCCACACACCTAGTCACCGCCTCTCAAAATTCAATCAAATTGGTTAGACATGATCTCCCCCTGACAAAGCCATGCTGACTATCCTGACAGTCCAAACACTGGCACGGTACAGCTGCAGAATCTGAATTGTGCTCGCTGTTTGCACTGCGCCAATACACAGCTGAAGCAACGATTGGCTTCCTCTCTGAGCTTTCACTGGAATGAATAGAAACTGGGCTGCTCTGATTCTCACATGGATGGTGATTGGGCTAGTTCCCACAATAAGAATTTTCCTTTTGAAATTTGAAAAAAGACCACTCCTTGCTTCAACCTGTCTGAGCTGGGCTCTCATGTCCTGGGCCAGGCTCTCGTGTCCGGGCCCTGTTTGCCTGGAGTTGGGTCGAGACAACTTGTACTTGATTCAGTTTAAACCTCCAGCGCATATCTCTTTAAAGTGCACATTTCTTCCGCAGCTCGAAATCGGGGCTTTGACGTGGTGCTGGTGGACACCGCAGGCCGTATGCAGGACAACACCCCGCTAATGACTGCTCTTGCCAAACTCATCGCCATTAACATGCCGGATCTGGTGCTATTTGTTGGTGAAGCATTGGTGGGGAATGAGGCTGTGGACCAGTTGGTGAGTATCGTTGCTGCTTGGTTCCTGATTACAGTTCCAGGAATTACTCAACTCGTTCAACCTCTTGGATTGTGGATTTTTGACAACAGGAGCCAACAGCTCACGTCAGCCCACCATCCACCCAGAAAGAGAGAAATCTATAGCTGCTCCTCCCCCTTCCACTGTTACAGCATCCAACTATTTCTGAAATAGTTCCAAAATTTTTGCCTCCACTACCGTACCCAGAAGTGCTTTCCGAGTGTTAGATAGTCAGGTAATACGCCCTCAGTAACGGGGATCTCACTACTTCAGGGAAGGCATAGTTAAGTTACTAAACAATCAGCAGAGATAATGAAAAACAGAAAATGCTGGAAATACTCAGCGGGTCAGGCAGCATCTGTGGAGAGAGAAACAGAGTTAACGTTTCAGGTCGATGACCTTTTATCAGAACTGGAAGAAGTTAGAGATTTAACGGTTTCTGAGCAAGTACAGAGCCAGGGAAAAGGGGTCGAGGGGAAGAAGAGGAGAGAACAAAGTGAAGGTCTGTGATGGGGTGGAGAGCAGGTGTGATTAAATGATAAACGGGATGATGGTGCAAGGCAAAAGGGGGTGGTAATAGTACATAACCTGCATGTGTGCACACTGCAGCAAAACTGGGATTGAGGGCAATGTGATGTTGAATTTTTCAGACTCTTGGAAGCCATTTTGGTAGTTTCCACAAGTGCAGGAAATCCAATGGATGGAAGACCGGGGAATTTTTTTAATGTGTATTCCTGAGCACTGTAATACCTAGGCAAAGAGCCTGAAACCTGGGCCCCCAGACATCAATCCTCACTACAGCAGATCCACGTTGATTCCAAGGCCACACTTTGTTAAACTAGTGAAGCTTTCCCATGCTCAGTGGACCGTGCAGTCCAAACACTGGCACAGCACAGCTGCGGAATCGGAATTGTGCTTGCTGTTTGCACTGTGGGAAAGAAAAAGTGGGTCAAGATGGGTAAATCCACAAGAATAGCAGAGGAGGAGAGATTTTTGACATTGATGGAGCACATTTGCAGTGACAGACACAAGCTCAATCCACAGGCCAACCTGGGTGTCTAAGTGACCATGCATCAGGCAGCGAGGTTGGTTTTCCAGCAACTTGAGGTGTGATGCTCTTGGAAAATGTCAGAGTAGCAAGCTTTTCGATTCTAGGTTGCACCTTGAAGGTATGCCCACTGAGGTATGGCTATGTACGAGATGCAATCAAGTGCTGTATGTTTGTAACCAGGCTTGGTATGGCTGAGCAGTAACTATGAAGCAGGCTGACGGGCAACACTTTGTGGCATGCAGTCTTGGGCCGTTTACCCGATGCAAGGTGTTGACTGATAATCTTGCCGTCCCAGGTTCTTCTTAAGGGTGCCATCTTTTTGTGTATCTGTTCCCAGATACTACAGATAACATACTCCACATCAATCCTGGTCACCACCTGCTGCCAGGAATGTTGTATTCTGGCCTCTGGGAAGGGTAACCCTCCTCATACCCACATCATACAGCTGCATGTCCATTTGGCCGTCCATTAACCAGTGGTGCTGTACTGCTCTGGCTCTTGCCCATGTGATCAGCATTGGGTTTCCTTTCACTTTGTTTTTGGTCAGCACTTCTTCCTTCCTCCTCCCCTTCCCCCACCAACCAGCCTTGGTAGAGGCTAAAAAAAATTGTCCTCATTGTTCACCTTAAGTGTACATGCCCCTTTAAATTTCACCTACTGGCCAGATTTTCCATATCCCCCATTAGGCTGGCTCTCTGCACAAAGCTGCACAGACAGTTCTCACTTGACTTTACCGTAGAAATCGGGAGCAGCTGCCTCACTGCACTGCCGGCCAGCTCTGCACCAACAATGAGGCTGAGGCGTCTAAACTTAGTCCACAGCAGCCTGGAGTGTGAATTGGGGAGGGGTGAAAAGAAAAAAAGAAAGACTTGCATTTCTATAGCGCTTTTCACGACCACCGGACGTCTCAAAGTGCTTTACAGCCAATGAAGTACTTTTTGAAGTGTAGTCACTGTTGTAATGTGGGAAACGCGGCAGCCAATTTGCACACAGCAAGCTCCCACAAACAGCAATGTGACAATGACCAGATAACCTGCTTTAGTGATGTTGGTTGAGGGATAAATATTGGCCAGAACACTGGGGATAACTCCCCTGCTCTTCGAAATAGTGCCATGGGATCTTTTACGTCCACCTGAGAGAGCAGATGGGGCCTCGGTTTGACACCTCATCCGAAAGACGGCACCTCGGATAGCTAATTGTTTAGTAAAAGAAGCTCTTGAAACTGGTCCTAATAGAGTTGAAGTCCTAGATTAATTAACGTCAGTGCGCTGAATTTCCTTAACGAATGCTTCCAGTGTGATGCATATAACTCGGCATCTCATATTGCTCCCGGCACCAGTGACAGACTAGTACCCACCTGTAATGTGCCCCAGTGTTATACCTGTACCCACCAGTATTGTACCCATGTTATACAGTGACAGACCTGTAGCCACCACTTAACCCTGGTGTTATACAGTGACAGACCTGTAGCCACCACTTAACTCTGGTGTTATACAGTGACAGACCTGCAGCCACCACTTAACCCCGGTGTTATACAGTGACAGACCTGTAGCCACCACTTAACCCTGGTGTTATACAGTGACAGACCTGCAGCCACCACTTCTGTCTAGTGTTATAGTGACCGACATGTAGCCGCCACCACTTCATTGTAGAGTTATACAGCTCAAAGTGCTCTCTCCAGACACAGTCCAAGTTTGGAAGAACAGAATCTGTATTTGTCCTGCCAGGTGTTTTTCCCATGCTATTATACTTTACTGAAATCCAGCGCTAACCATCCATAGACTAGCTGCAGTAGGTGCTGGTGTTCTGTGTGTTTGTAAATACTGACTCTCGCGTTCTCTCTACCCTCAGGTAAAGTTTAACCAGGCCCTGGCTGACCATTCAGCAGTTGAAAAACCACGGCTGATTGATGGCATTGTACTGACTAAATTCGATACGATTGATGATAAGGTAATACTCTAGTACTTCGTAGACCCGTGTTAATCTCGTGTCCTGATCGTACTAGAATTTAGTACAACTGCAGTGAGATGTAGCGGATGTGTTTGTTCACTCTTGTGTGTACAAATGCCTCTCAACTAAGACCACCTTATGTAAATAGAGATTTTTCAACCGGTAATTTTTATTCACGTTGGTTAGTGTAAGCATAATTATTTTAAACTTTGACCTGGACTGTGAATGAGATCAAAGTGTTAAACATTCAGATTGTAAGTACAGCAGCTGCTGAGCTGGTCTCTCCACACTGTTCAGTCTTTCTACTGCCAGTAATAAACACCAGAAAACCTACATAGTGACATTCTTTGCCGTTCAGCCCAAATTCCAGTCATGTATTAAAGGTTTTCCAAACTCTTATTCAACTTGTTACATAGTTTGAGTGAAACAAGCAATTTGACGCAGGTTTTGGATTCTGGAAAATCGGGATCAAGAAGCCCTTATTTAGCAGGTTCTTCCCTGTCCTGCATCTCGGCACTTTTTCCTGTTGACCGTCAGAACCCATATGGAGCAAAGCAGTTCAAACTGCTGCTGAAATCGGGTGGCAAATTCAAGCTGTTAATTTGTAATTTGGACTGAGTTGGGGTGTATCCTGTGAATCTGGTCTGTCTCTATTGTAACTTTACATGTGGCCCACCGAGCTCCATGGTATATCAAATAAATGGACCATAAAGAGAACGTTTGGACACCTCTACTGCAGACATAGGAGTGTTGGCGTTTGTGGCTGAATGATGTCAAATCCCTTTCCAATGAGGACCTTCCTAATGCAGAGTGAGGGGTAACTGATCTCGGTGTTTACAGGTTTTTCTCTCCTGTTTCAGGTTGGTGCTGCCATTTCTATGACCTACATCACTGGCCAACCAATAGTCTTCGTTGGAACTGGACAGACCTACATCGACCTGCGCAGCCTCAATGCCAAGGCTGTCGTCAGTGCTCTGATGAAGGCTTAAATACCTGCTTTTCACCACTGTCTTAATGCAGCCCAACTGCCACTATATTCTCCTCCTCCAGCCCATCGCTGATTTCCCCCTGCGTATTGGAGGATTATTGTTGAATACGTTATGTGGCATTACCTGTTCAAATTGTAACTTTTCCAGCATCATTCAGTCTGCTGCAAATCCTCCACCCCAACATGCTTTTTAAAAAAAAACACCTGGACGCACAGCAATGTCTACCACCTCATCACTGACGGAGAAAAGAGATCCACTGCTTTTCCTTTTTTTAAACCAATGTCTTTAATTCTTAGTGCAATAAACTTCAGTACAGGCTGCCTATGAATTACAGAGAAATTGTAAAGAGAATTTATTAAATAAAGCTGCTATAATTGTCGGCTGTGGCCTTGTGTGTCTGCTGCAAAGTGTGCATTTCTTCACGGGTTCCTGATTTCAAGGTGTGGGAGGCACAGCTGGCTCCTGTTTCTGTGCGGATTTACAAGGTGCCAGTTAATTCTGTTCACTGTTGGAAAATAGTATCTTATTCAGCACCGTAGAGAGATGGAAACATTCGCTGGAAAACTGCAATGAAACCAAAGTGCCTGAAATCCAGAGCAATTCCATCAGCATTTTGAAAGAGGGGGTCCCACACAGAACAGCCTAGACTTTCAGATACTCCTGTGGATTTCCAGCTTTTATATGATTCATTGCAATATGTTCTGATTCCACTCGAGTTCAGGTAAAGTGCATTGAGCAGGTCTCCTCCAGTCACCCACCCCCTCAGCCTACTGTTACCACTGGAATATACTTGTTGTGAAAGCTGCAACAATTTTTGTTTAGAAATAGTCTCAAACAGCAGACGCAGCTCATTGAATAACTGCCTGCGTTGTACCAGGCTTGCCCTTTGACTTGACCTGGCTAGCAATTGCTTGCTGCAGTCAAGTCTGGTCGTCCATTATTAATGTGAGGGGAGATGTTGAGCTAGTTTGAACGGTTGGGAATTCCAACCAACCTGACATTGTCAGATTCCCGTTTATTGGATGAGTTTACCGTGGGAGCAGGGTGGCATCTGTGCCTCTTGAGGGTAAGAACTCTACAAAAATGCATGTCAGATGATTGTTGCCTGAAATTTCCTTAAGTTTCAGCATAACAATGGCATAATAAGAGTTGTGACAGTTTTGAGGAAATGTGCACATAAGTGATTTACATAAGAATGTACAGCACAAAAACGGTGGCATAGTGGTTAGCACTGGTGTCTCACAGCGCCAGGGACCCGGGTTCAAATCTGACCTCGGGTGACTGTCTGTGTGGAGTTTGCACATTCTCCCCGTGTCTGCGTGGGTTTCCTCCGGGTGCTCCGGTTTCCTCCCACAGTCCAAAAATGTGTGGGTTAGGTTGATTTGGCTATGATAAATTGACCCTTAGTGTTAGGGGGGGATTAAATATGTGGGGTTATGGGGATAGGATGGGATATGTTAGGGGGAATTAAATATGTGGGGTTACGGGGGTAGGGTGTACTGTGGGGATTAAAGCAGGGACAGGGTGCTGGATTTGGATGATCAGCCATGATCGTATTGAATGGTGGAGCAGGCTCGACGGGCCGAATGGCCTACTCCTAGATTCTATGTTTCTAAACAGGCTATTCGCCTCAACTACTCCCTGTGGCAGTGTTAAAATTCTAACCACTCTTTGGGTAAAGAAGTTTCTCCTGAATTCCCTATTTGATCTATTAGTGACTATACTTATTTATGGCCCCTAGTTTTGGACTCTCCACAAGTGGAAACATCTGCCCTACGTCTAATCTATCATAATTTTGAAGACCTAATCAGGCCACCGCAGTCTTTTTTCTAGAGAGAAAAAGCCCCAGCCTGTTCAGTTTCTTCTGATATTTTACAGGGCAGCTCTCCCCCTTCACTCTGGTTGCTCAATGGTTAGATGCACCACCGATTTAAAAATATGGCCGCCCCCCACACTTCCCCAGCTTCATTCCTGGCCTATGCTCTGTCCACTGATCTCAGCTGGCCTGGTAGTTTACGAGATTAGACCGGTTTTATGCTGAAATGTATGAATTTCCTCCATCGTTTGCGTCACTTCCGAGATGTGTCCACCGAAACCCTCTCGCTCATTTACGTATCTCTGCCCCACGCAAAAGACTAGCTCGTGCGAGTTTCCTGGATTTATGCCCAAAAATTTGGGCTCAGTATAGCACAAAGTTACCCGATACTGCTGGAACAGATTTCTGGAGTTTGATAGCAACTCATGGACCCACACACTGACCAAGCACAACTAGCCAATGAGGCAAACTGCTCTAGATACTGAGCCAGATTGCCAATGTTATTGAAGGCTCAGCAAGCTTGGTATAGAGTATGGAATATAAAAAAACTATGTCTTTTACAACCTTTGTTTGTTGTTCAGTATCCTTCACTGGCCTATCACCAGAGTGAGATCAGGGCTTCAAAGGGGAGAACTGGATTTCAGGATGTTTTTAATGTGTTGGTGCCCATGTAACTCCTTTCCTGCATTGTGAAAAGGCTGAGATGTAGCTCTTCTCATTGTTGGCATTCTGGTAGTTCCATGCAGTTTTGTTTAAAGGTTGTTTTACCTTTTTTTTGACACGTCAACTTGGTTCCTCAATGTCTCTGAAAATTGGCTGCACTGTTTTCCCACAAGACCAGTTACAATATTGGGGAAACTTATTCAGGAGCATACGTGTTGCAAGAGTAAACCCCAGTTTGATCTGGTCTCCAGTGGCATCAGTTGATACCATCTGGAGGTTGAGTTGGGTATTGGCAATTAACAAGCCTCCTTAAGACATCAGTACTCATTGGCACTGGTGCTCTTAGTTCAGAAGCACCTAAAGAGCTTTGCCTTTTAATACTAGACAAAATCACTAGGACGTTCTCAGCATAATTTATGGGCAAGAAACTGCATGATGCCAATTACATTTGTACCTGGTAAAGGTGCGGTCTGAAGCTAATGGGTCCTAAGTTAAGACCAAGTACCCCAATGTCAGAAGGTAGAACAGATGGTCCTAATGGCACACTCCAAACCAGAAGCTCCTCTGGAAGAAAGTGATGAGAGTGATTCCCTATTAGGATCTTCTACAAGTTTGCTGTCCTGGGCCCTGAACCCCTTGCTGCCTAGATACAAATGAACCTGGTGTAGCTGTAGCCTTTCCACTGCACTCCTGCTGGAGTTATGGGAGGAGTGCCATGGTATCTTAGGGCCTACAGGCTCTACTTTTTTAATGTCTAATAAATCTGCTTAGTTAATTCAGAATTTGGAGTTCAGCTTGGATATAGTGTGATGACACCATTTTCCAGAGTGGCTGAAAGTGCAGTCAACACCAATGATTCCCATAAAGGGGCAGAAAATAGTTAGAGCTGCAGCTTCTGGTTCATAGGGGGAACATGAGAGACTTTTATGGGAAGTGCAGCGAGACTGGTTCATTAAAATACCCTAAAATTACATCACTCAGGTGGCAGAGTTGAGAGAAATATCTGTTCCATCACAGCCTGGCTGAGTGAAACCCATCACGGAATCAAATTACACCATCGACTTGTGCCCACCAGGAACTGGACTGAGGCTGCCCAACTCAATCTTATTTAGGACCCTTGCAAGCTGATGGGATAGAGATTGGAATGGATTTGAATGCCGGTCCCCCAGATGTAAAGGGGCAGGTTTAAGATTGTGCCACCCAGTCACACACTAGATTTTTCTTACCCTTATTTGTATACAAGGGAAAGATCCTTCCCAAAAATTCATGAACGCGCCAATAGGAATTTGCAGCCAGAAACCATGTTCTGTTGATTGTCAGCCGTGGCTCAGTTGGTAGCACCCTCGCCTCCGAGTCAGAAGGTTGTGGGTTCGAAGCCCCACTCCAGGTACTTGAGCACAAAAAGAAATCTAGGCTGACACTCCAGTGCAGTTCTGAGGAAGTACTGTACTGTTGGAGTGCCGTCTTTCAGATGAGAGGTTAAACCTCTCTCAGGTGGACGTAAAAGATCCCATGGCACTATTTGGAAGAAGAGATGGGGAGTTCTCCCTGGTGTCCTGGCCAATATTTATCCCTCAATCAACATCTAAAACAGATTATCTAGTCATTATCACATTGCTGTTTGTGGGAGCTTGCTGTGCACAAATTGGTTGCTGCGTTTCCTACATTACAACAATGACTACACTTCGAAAGCGCTTTGGGATGTCCAGTGGTCGTGAAAGGCGCTATAGAAAGGTAAGTTTTTTTCATTAGTGTTTTAATATTCTATTCATTTTTCACTTTCTGCCTGGCTATGCTTCAACAGAATGCAAAAGCATTATCTCCATACAATCATATCATTAATGATTTTTAATGATAAAATAATCTGTACAGAAGTCACTTATTTAACAGTACAAAATTGCTACATCAAAACTGGAACTGTACAATTGCCAGAGTGGTCACATCTGGGAGAAGAACTCTGTTGATACAGTCTATAAAATCCAGCTCACTTTAATGAGCAAAAAAACCAAAGGAGAGATCGGCGAGTTAAAAACTAGAAGTTTGACTTCGAGGTGGTGAAGAAAATGGGAGTGTTTGTAGCACAGCTCCGAAGTGGGACACTCCTTTCACCATGTGCACTCTCTCGGTCAGTGCTGGTAACAAGCTTTGGCCTCCTCAGTGGCTGTCAGTTACTGTGCATCCCCTGCACCATTCTCATCCATGCCTGGGCTGTGTTTCAACAGTCTTATGAAAGGTGAGCAAGCACTCATCTCCCCAACTTTATCTCATCATCTGATTCCATTTTCTGGCCTGGGCAGGAAGAAAAAAAAGCCATGGTGAGCAGACAGCTCACAGATCATAATACTTACAATTACTTACAACCCATAACACCTACATTTGACCCACACAGTTAAAGTAAGCACTATGGGCTGGTTCATGTTTTAAGAGGCTAAATTGCAACAGGGCCTCAGAGTGTAGATCTTGGAAGTCAGAAAGTTAAAGACTGTGAGGCTTCCAAAGGTATTTTGGTCTTATGTTATAGGCTCTTGGAGCAAATAAAGTGGAGTCTATATGAAGACCTACCGAATCCCATCACTAAATACCCAATGAAGAATCCTGGAAATTACAGCACGAGAGGTCATTCAGCCCGCTGCACCTGTGCTAGCAGTAGTTTTTTCCCCAAATGGAGCTATCTACTCTTACCCCATTTCCCTATCGTTATAGTTTCTCCCTCAATACCCACTTGTAGTAAAGTATTTCATGTTCTAATAACCCTCATTGTGACAACAATTCTTCAAACAAAATTGTGCCAGTCAAAAAGTTCAAATGAGCTTGTCTTGTCTGCATTGGCCTTTACAAGGAACAGCGTTCCATGTTGCTGAGCTGCAGAAACCCTCAATGTACTCTACTATTTATTTGATAGCAGCTAAACTGCTCCTGGAGAGGATCCTGACTGTGCCGCTCCTCCTCCTGGTACCGCTGCTCGGCGCTGATCGTCTTGGGCATTTATTATTGGGTTTCAGGCATGAACAGATGTCGTTTTGTTTTTAATTCTCCCCTCTTCTCCTGAAGGGGCAGGTTCATGCTGCAGTGCAGGCAATGGTTGCCCTTCAAGACCCCACTGAACTCCAATGCTCTTCCCACTGGCATCCCAAGGTCCAACCTTCATAAACTGCAACTCATTCAGAATCCCACCGTTCACATTCTATCTCGCACTAAGTCCCACCTCCCTATCACTCCATCCCTGCCGACCTCCACGAGCTCTCCAATGAATCAAATTCAAAATCCTTGTCCGAATCTACATGTCCCCCAATGGTCTCTCGACTTCTGCAAACTCCTCTACCCCATACATCAGCACATGCCCCCCACCCTTCTGACTCTGCCCTCAACACCAAACTCTTTCATCCTCCCTTCAGCCACCTCCCTTAAGCTTTCTCTTATCACTGCTTGGTCACATGGTCAACTATATTGAACACAGGTTGGTGCTCAGTGGTCTGTACAGCTCAGCTACTCACTGATGAACTTACTGCGACCCTGTGGACCTAACAATTAACTCCCCAATCCCTTTCTGGCCCTCCCCAGAAGATGCTGACAGGGGAGGGGGCACGGAAATGCAAAGAACTGAAGGTTTTCCCACCTAGGTATCAGGTACGCCCAGGTTAGATATAGCAGGGTTTGCAGAGTAAAGCACCTTTTAAATCGTGTTTGACTAACTTAATTGAATTTTTTGATGAGGTAATAGAGAGGGTGGGTGAGGGCAGTGCACTTGATGTTGTGTGTATGGACTTTCAAAAGGTGTTTGATAAAGTACCGCCTAATAGGTTAGTTAACAAAATTCAAGCCCATGGGATAAAAGCAGCAGTAGCAGCATGGATACAAAATTGGTTAAGGGATAGAAGAGAGAGAGTTGTGGTGAATGGCTGTATTTCAGACTGGGAGGTAGGTATACAGTGGTGTTCCCCAGGGTTCAGTACTAGGCCAACTGCTGTTTTTGATATACATTAATGACTTGGGCTTGGGGATACAGGGCACAATATCTAAATGTTCAGATGACACGAAACTTGGAAGTGTAGTAAACAGTGAGGAAGACAGTAATAGACTTCAAGAGGACAAAGGCAAGCTGGTGGAATGGGCAGACACATGGCAGATGAAATTCAACACAGAAAAGTGTGAGGTGATACATTTGGTAGGAAGAATAAGGAGAGACAAAACAAGTTAAATGGTAAAATTTTAAAAGGGGGTGCAAGAACGGAGAGACCTGGGGGTGTTAACAACAAAGTTTTGTGCACTCTGTGCTGCCACCTTCAAAGCAGTTAATAAAGCACATGGGATCCTAGGCTTTATAAATAGAGGCAGAGAGTACAAAAGCAAGGAGGTTATACTAAACCTATATAAAACACTAGTTCAGCCCCAGCTGGAGTATTGTGTCCAATTCTGGCCACCACACTTTAGGAAGGAGGTGAAGGCTTTGGAGAGGGTACAAAAGAGACTTACTAGAGTGGTTCCATGGACGAGGGATTACAGTTACGTGCATAGACTGGAGAAGCTGGGGTTGTTCTCCTTAGAGCAGAGAAGGCCAAGAGGAGATTTGATAGAGGTGTTTAAAATCATGAAGAGTTTAGGAAGAGTAAATAAAGAGAAACTTTTTCCAATGGCTGAAGGCTCAATAACCAGAGGGCACAGATTTAAGGTGATTGGCAAAAGAAACAGAGGCGACATGAGGAAAAACCTTTTTACGCAATGAGTGGTTAGGATTTGGAATGCGCTGCCTGATGGGATGGTAGCTACAGATTCAACAGTAGCCTTTTAAAGGGAATTGGATAAATACTTGAAGGAGAAAAAATTGCAGGGATATGGGGAAAGAGCGGGGGAGTGGGACTAACTGGATTGTTTTTCTAAAGAGCTGGCGCAGACTGGATGGCCAAATGGCCGCCTTCTCTGCGGTACTATTCTATGATTCTATACACTGCCCAAACAATGCAACCGAGGTCAGTATGGAATCTGCTGGATACCATTTAAAAGGTGTCACACTTGCCCCCTACGTGGAGTATCAACTAGAATCCCAAGCGGACAAAAAGCAGAGAATCTTAGCTGAATGCAACACCCAGATAGTAAGATTGCCTACCTTAATTTATAACATCCCTCACACACACACACGAAACCCCTCAGACCTTGCTGGGATTGTTTGTTTCTTAAAGGTTAGGCAGTTTTTAAGGAAATACTTTTCAGGTCAAAGAGAATGGAGCTATTGTTCAGGCCCCCATAGGTCAGGACAAAGAAAAGTCAATCCCCAGGGCCAATCAAGATTGGACCAGTTTCTAGTATGTCAGAGATACCTGAATGATCCCCATAAGTGAAGCATCTTCAGATGTTTTTGTACATTAATGGCACTATATATATGCAGTTTGTTGCTGTAGATCACATTTTAAAAACATCATACACGGAAAAGACTCAAATATCCTAAAGATGACTCTGAACTCATACCTTGGCTATTCGCTGTAAAAGGACCGTTTTTTAATGTGTTGTCAACGCTGGATGCTGCCGTCACTGAGAAATGGAAAGATGCAATACAGATTAGACACAACATAGTAATCATTTCCTGCAGCACACTGCTCGTCTCCAGGACTGAAGTTTCTTTGGGAAATTTATAGCATTTTGAGTGAACATTTGAGCTAATGAGGTGAAAGAGGTCATTCTTGGAGATTGAGCACTTAAACATTTATACTCTGTGCCAACGTCAAGCACTCTTGGGTCAGATGCAGAGTAAACGTGTCTCTAAGCTGCCCTGATAATGTATCTCAGCCCCAACCTCAAAAGAGCAGCCCCTACTACACCAGCGTGACATGTGACTTCCCACACCAGCCCTCGAGGTTACTCACACTACGACCTGGATTTTTGTCGTCATTACCCAGCTCACTGGGAGTGTCTAACGGAAGTTCAGGCAGGAACTGCCCACGATTCTTCACCCATTCATGTCAATGGGTAATAAAACTGTGGCCAGGGTATGTCGGAATTTAAGAACATAAGAAATAGAAGCAGGAGTCGGCCATTTGGCCCCTCGAGCCTGCTCCGCCATTCAATAAGATAATTGCTGATCATCGACCTCAACTCCACTTTCCCGTCCGATCTCCATATCCCTTGATTCCCCATGAGTCCAAAAATCTATCTATCTCAGCCTTGAATATACTCAAAGACTCAGCATCCACAGCCCTCTGGGGCAGAGAATTCCAAAGATTCACAACCCTCTGAGTGAAGCAATTCCTCCTCATCTCAGTCTTAAATGGCCTACCCCTTATCCTGAGACTATTTTTTATTCATATATGGGATGTGGGCGTCGCTGGCAAGGCCGGCATTTATTGCCCATCCCTAATTGCCCTTGAGAAGGTGGTGGTGAGCAGCCTTCTTGAACCGCTGCAGTCCGTGTGGTGAAGGTACTCCCACAGTGCTGTTAGGGAGGGAGTTCCAGGATTTTGACCCAGCAACGATGAAGGATCGGCGATATACTTCTAAGTCAGGATGGTGTGTGACTTGGAGGGGGTGGTGTTCCCATGCACCTGCTGCCCTTGTCCTTCTAGGTGGAAGAGGTCGTGGGTTTGGGAGGTGCTGCCGAAGAAGCCTTGGCGAGTTGCTACAGTGCATCTTATAGATGGTACACACTGCAGCCACGGTACGCCAGTGGTGGAGGGAGTGAATGTTTAAGGTGGTGGATGGGGTGCCAATCAAGCGGACTGCTTTGTCCTGGATGGAGTCGAGCTTCTTGAGTGTTGTTGGAGCTGCACTCATCCAGGCAAGTGGAGAGTATTCCATCACACTCCTGTGCCTTGTAGATGGTGGAAAGGCTTTGGGGAGTCAGGAGGCGAGACACTCACTGCAGAATACCTAGTCTCTGACCTGCTCTTGTTACCACAGTATTTATGTGGCTGGTCCAGTTAAGTTTCTGGTCAATGGTGACCCCCAGGATGTTGATGGTGGGGGATTCGGCGATGGTAATACTGTTGAATGTCAAGGGGAGGTGGTTAGACTCTCGCTTGTTGGAGATAGTCATTGCCTGGCACGTCTGTGGCGCAAATGTTACCTGCCACTTATCAGCCCAAGCCTTAACGTCGTCCAGGTCTTGTTGCATGTGGGCATGGACTGCTTCATTATCTGTGGAGTTGTGAATGGCGCTGAACACTGTGCAGTCATCAGCGAACATCCCCATTTCTGACCTTATGTTGGAGGGAAGGTCATTGATGAAGCAGCTGAAGATGGTTGGGCCTAGGACACTGTCCCCTAGTTCTAGATACTCCAGCCAGGGGAAACAACCTCTCAGCATCTACCCTGTCAATCCCCTTCAGAATCTTGTAGTGGTCATTCTTCTAAACTCCAGAGTGTACAGGCCCATTCTACACAATCTCTCATCATAGGACAGCCCTCTCATCCCAGGAATCAATCTAGTGAACCTTCGTTGCACCACCTCCAAGGCAAGTATATCCTTCCTTAGATAAGGGGACCAAAACTGTGCACAGTACTTCAGGTGTGGTCTCACCAAAGCCCTGTACAATTGTAGCAAGACTTCCTTACTCTTATACTCCAGCCTCCTTGCAATAAAAGCCAACATGCCATTTGCCTTCCTTATTGCTTGCTGTACCTGCATGCTAGCTTTCTGTGTTTCTTGCACGAGGTCACCCAAATCTCTCTGAACACCAACATTTGAAAGTTTCTCACCATTTAAAAAATATTGTTTTTCTATTCTTCCTACCAAAGTGAATAACCTCACATTTCCCCACATCATACTCCATCTGCCACCTTACTGCCCACTCATTGAGTCTATCAATATCCCTTTGCAGACTCTGTGTTCTCTTCACAGCTTACTATCCCACCTAGCTTTGTATCATCAGTAAACTTGGATACATTACACTCGGTCCCTTCATCTATTTCTGATAGCCGCTCCCAGCAGATCAAGCTCTTGCGCACACTGAAGCTGAAAATCTAGGTTGGCAAGTTTAGTCCCAATTTGTGGGCAGTTTTCTTTTATTCTGTGAGCTTGTGCTTACAAGAAACTTGTGAAAATATCAAGAGATTATTGACAAAGATATTACTATTGGACTAAGGGCGGATCACATCTATAAGGATGCTGAGAGACACCATCTGTCTCCACTTTAAGTGGCTCAAGTCCTTGAATTCTCAGCTCATTGAAAACAGAAGAGTCAGTGTCAAGCTGTCTTCCTGTGACAAGGGAAAGACAATTATTCCTCCAAACAAGCCAACGTCTCAGGTTGCAGTTACACTGCCACTTTTCCATTGATGTAAAGTGATTTGTGGACATACCAATGTAAAAGTGGTCACATAACTCAAGATTACAGAGTGCACTAAGGTCCCGAGGTGCGAGATGCCCTCGTGTCAATTTGAGTGCAGTGTAATTCCAACTTTATTGGAGAAGTGTGAGGAGTTAAAGAAGTTACAGAAAAATTGCATCCAGTTAACTATCATACAACGGCTAGAAAAACACAAGATCATCAAGCTGGCCTGAGCGCGGCCCTGGTCAAGAAGCAGCCTTGGCCTGAGGATCCTGCTCCAAAACCTCACCGTTCTGATATGGACAATCACCAATTACAGTACCACCATGTCAGCCAGGGTTGTATGTTTTAATTTTTTCCTTTGTCAATTTCCTCGCCTGCTCATTGTCTCCTGCTGAGTTCCACAAGTGCTGATTACCCTCTGGTGTCTCTGGGAAATTCGCCAATTTAAGTTGGAGGCAGATGGTGTTTCTCAGCATCCTTGTATATGCAACCACCCTTCGTCCAATTAACAATATCTTTAGTAATCATTTTAATTTGACAGTCTCGACATCAAGTATTGTCAGTCTCAGAAACATAGGAACAGGAGGAGGCCATTCAGCCCTTTGAGCCTGTTCCGCCATTCAGTTAGATCTTGGCTGATCTGTACCTCAACTCCATTTACCGGTCTTTGCTCCATATCTCGATACCCTTACCTAACTAAAACCTATCGATCTCAGTTTTGAAAATTTCAATCGAACCCCAGCATCCACTGCCTTTTTGTGGAGTGGGGGGGGGGGGGGGGGGGGGAAAAGAGAGAGCTCCAGATTTCCATCCTTTGGTTTTTCTCCCACCAAAGTGCTGCCCGATTTCCCTTCAAAATGGCCTAAGCTCTAATTTTAAGATTATGCCCTCTTGTTGTTGATTCCCCCACCAGAGGATATAGTTTCTCTGTATCTACCCCATCAAATACCTGAACCATTTTCAATACCTTGATTAGATCACCCCTTAACCATCAAAACTCATGGGTCTATAAGCCAAGTTTACGCAACCTGTCTTCATAATTTAATCCTTTAAGCCCGGGTATCATTCTGGTGAATCTGCACTGTATCCATTCCAAGGCCAATATATCTTTGTTGAGGTTCCGTGCCCAAAACTGAACGCAGTTACTCCAGACCAAGGCTCTGTACAACTGAAGCATCAGTATCAATATTCCATTTTGCCTTTTTGAACCTGTGCACCAGTTTTTAGTGATTGTGTACCTGGACACACTTTGCTCCTCCACAGCTCCTTGTCTTTCACTATTAAGCAAACATTTCAATTCACCGTTCTCAGATCCAAAGTGGATGACTTCACAACATACTGCACCTCCTAACTTAATGTCATCTGAAAACTTGGATATACAACTCTCAATTCCTTCATCCAATTCACTGACATATATGGTGAAAAGCTGAGGCCCCAATACAGATCCCTGGGGAACACCACTCATCACTTCCTGCCAATCAGAGAACTAACCCTTTATCCCTACTCTGTCTCTTACCAACCCTGGCTCCTTGACCATGGAGGGAGCGAGAGGGGATTTACACACCCGAGCCTAATCCTGGCTTGCCTGATGTTCACAAATGCACACTTCTAGCAAACAAACATTCACTGGACAGCAATCAGAAGCAGGAACCCGGGCTAATTTACCCAACGTAACCCATTCTGAAAGCTGCAGTCGTCCAATACGGCCCCAAATAGAATTCTTCCCCTGCAAAATGACATGGCCCCATTACAGTGGTCGAGTGTCTACTGCAACCCGTGTTACTGGATTAAGGTCATTGACCTGCCTTCCCCGACAGCATACCTCGTCTTCCTTGCAAACAGATGGAGGTAGTCAGCCGTTCGAGGTATTCCGGCAGATCGTAGTAATCGTCCCCGTAAGAGATCACTTTAATCCCTTTGTCCAGCATGTTTTCTCGTAGCTTTTTAAACTCATCCACGTCGTCCCTGCGTACCAGCATGAAGTGCTCCAGGTCGGACTTGTTCCTCACCGCTTCTAGGAAGAGCGACTGGAAGGTCGTGTCCTCGACTGTCCGGCCACAGCCGAGGAAGACGAAGGCCTTGTTTTCATACAACTTTGAATTTCCCTCTGCTCAGTCATAAAATACAAACATTTACAGCAGCGTCCACACCCCGAGGTACAATCGCAATTTACAGTTACCGACGTTCACATTTGCAAAAGTTAAACACATATACAAAACAAGAGCGTCGGTCTTTTATATTCTCCCCTCCTCTCCTGAAGACTGTGGCTCGTGCTGGGATATGGTTGCACAAGTGTCCTTCAGGTCCTTGCCCAAGTGACCATTGTTCCTGTACCAGCCTCAACAGTTGGTATCAGTGGGCTATTCAACTGTGGGTCGATCACAAGCCCAAATCCTGTCCTCATCAGATATCCACATCTGCACTTTCCCACGGGAATCACTGGATAGTGATCAGGATCACATGAACTTTGGCTAACTCTTTTCTCCTCCATAGCACAGGGCACTCAGATCAACTGCATCACCCAAACTGCTGCCATAGCCGAGATCAGCCAACTATAGCCTCACCTAATATGTGAGGTATTACATTTTGGTAGGAAGAATAAGGAGGTCACTTATCACTTGGAGGGTGCAAGTCTAGGTGGGGTAGAGGAACAATGGGATCTCGGAGTACAAATACACAAATCACCGACAGTAGCGACACAGGTTAGCAAGGCCATAAAAAAGCAAACCAAGCACTCGGGTTTATTTCTAGAGGGAGAGAATTGAAAAGTAGGGAAGTTATGCTAAACCTGTATCGAACCTTGGTTAGACCACAGGAGTACTGCATGCAGTTCTGGTCACCATATTATAAAAAGGATATAGAGGCACTGGAGAGGGTGCAGAGAAGATTTGAAATGAGAGGGTATACATATCAGGAAAGGATGAACAGACTCTGTCTCTTTTCTTTTGAAAAAAGGCGTAGGGGTGACCTAAAAGAGTTCTATAAAATTATGAAAGGTTTTGATAGAGTGGATACAGAGAGAATGTTTCCACTTGTGGGGAAGAGCATAACTAGAGGCCATCAATATAAGATAGTCACCAAGAAACCCAATAGGAAATTCAGAAGAAACTTCTTTACCCAAAGAGTGGTGAGAATGTGGAACTCGCTACCACAGGGAGTGGTTGAAGCGAATAGTATAGATGCATTTAAGGGGCGGCTGGACAAACCTATGAGGGAGAAGGGAATAGAGGGTTACGCTGATAGATTTAGATGAAGAAAGACGAGAGGAGACTCGAGTGGAGCATAAACACCGGCATGGACTGGTTGGGCAGAATGGCCTGTTTCTGTGCCGTATATCCTATGTAATGTGTAAAAAGCCCTGGTTTATCTGGCTTTGTATCACACTGGCACATTTACCCACTGAGCCATTAGGGGTGCTTGTTTTAGTCTTTCTAATGATCTGTCGCTATGCTGACCCACGTGTGGATTTACAGAGTATATCTGGTGCAATGTGATGATCTGCTCTGCAGGACAATTAGCCATAATGCTTTTACTTTATTATGAGTTTTCAGATACCAATGGAGTTTTTCATCTACTATGTCAGATCATGTATTGGGAGGGAGAATACAATATTGGGCTTGACCTTCTGAGTCAGAGGCAAAAGTGCTCCCACAAAGCCAAGACTGACACTATATTTTGGTTAAAAAAGTTCAATCTCAATATATAAATGGGTTAATGCTGTAGCCCCAAGACTGTTTCTTTAAGGAATATAAAACTTGTATATCCCTCACTCTACCATTACCATCAAGCCAGGGGACCAACCCTGGTTCAATAAGGAGTGTAGAAGAGCATGCCAGGAGCAGCACCAGGCGTACCTAAAAATGAGGTGCCAACCTGGAGAAGCTGCAACACAGGACTACATGCATGCTAAAAAGCAGAAGCAGCATGCTATAGACAGGGCTAAGCGATCCCACAATCAACGGATCAGATCAAAGCTCTGCAGTCCTGCCACATCCAGTCGTGAATGATGGTGGACCATTAAACAACTAACGGAGGAGGAGGCTTCATGAATATCCCCATCCTCAATGATGGTGGAGCCCAGCACGAGTGCAAAAGTCAAGGCTGAAGCATTTGCAACCATCTTCAGGCAGAAGTGCCGAGTGGATGATCCATATCGGCCTACTCCTGAGGTCCCCACCATCACAGGAGCCAGTCTTCAGCCAATTCGATTCACTCCACGTGATATCAAGAAACGGCTCAGCGCACTGGATACAGCAAAGCCTGTGGGCCCCGACAGCATCCCAGCTATCGTGCTGAAGACTTGTGCTCCAGAACTAGCCGCGCCTCTAGCCAAGCTGTTCCAGTACAGCTACAACACTGGCATCTATCCGACAATGTGGAAAACTGCCCAGGTATATCCTGTCCACAAAAAGCAGGACAAATCCAACCCAGCCAATTACCGCCACATCAGTCTACTCTCAATCATCAGCAAAGTGATGGAAGGTGTCATCGACAGTGCTATCAAGCAGCACTTACTCACCAATACCCTGCTCACTGATGCCCAGTTTGGGTTCCGCCAAGACCACTCGGCTCCCGACCTCATTACAGCCTTGGTCCAAACATGGACAAAGGAGCTGAATTCCAGAGGTGAGGTGAGAGTGACTGCCCTTGACATCAAGGCAGCATTTGACCAAGTGTGGCATCAAGGAGCCCTAGTAAAACTGAAGTCAATGGGAATCAGGGGGAAAACGCTCCACTGGTTGGAGTCATACCTAGCACAAAGGAAGATGGTTGTGGTGATTGAAGGTCAATCATCACAGCCCGGGACATCGCTGCAGGAGTTCCTCAGGACAGTGTCCTAGGCCCAACCATCTTCAGCTGCTTCATCAATGCCCTTCCCTTCAACACAAGGTCAGAAATGGGGATGTTCGTTGATGACTGCAGTGTTCAGCACCATTCACAACTCCTCAGATAATGAAGCAGTCCATGCCCACATGCAACAAGACCTGGACGACGTTCAGGCTTGGGCTGATAAGTGGCAGGTAACATTCGCGCCACAGAATTGCCAGGCAATGACTATCTCCAACAAGCGAGAGTCTAACCACCTCCCCTTGACATTCAACGGCATTACCATCGCTGAATCCCCCACCATCAACATCCTGGGGGTCACCATTGACCAGAAACTTAACTGGACCAGCCACATAAATACTGTGGCAACAAGAGCAGGTCAGAGGCTAGGTATTCTGCGGCGAGTGTCTCACCTCCTGACTCCCCAAAGCCTTTCCACCATCTACAAGGCACAAGGAGTGTGATGGAATACTCTCCACTTGCCTGGATGAGTGCAGCTCCAACAACACTCAAGAAGCTCGACACCATCCAGGACAAAGCAGCCCACTTTATTGGCACCCCATCCACCACCTTAAACATTCACTCCCTCCACCACCGGCGTACCGTGGCTGCAGTGTGTACCATCTACAGGATGCACTGCAGCAACTCGCCAAGGCTTCTTCGGCAGCCCCTCCCAAACCCGCGACCTCTTCCACCTAGAAGGACAAGTCCAGCAGGTGCATGGGAATACCACCACCTCCAAGTTTTCTCTCCAAGCCACACACCATCCTGACTTAGAAGTATATCGCCGATCCTTCATCGTCGCTGGGTTAAAATCCTGGAACTCCCTACCTAACAGCACTGTGGGAGTACCTTCACCACATGGACTGCAGCGGTTCAAGAAGGCAGCTCACCACCACCTTCTCAAGGGCAATTAGGGATGGGCAATAACTGCTGGCCTTGCCAGCGACGCCCAGATCCCATAAGCGAATTTGAAAAAACTATAGTCAGGTGATTTCCCTCTACTCTATTGTATAAGCCTCGCCTAGACTGCTCCCTTACTTGTTTCACCAGAAGAACCATCATTAACACCAAGAGCAAAAACAACTTGCATTTATATAGCATCGGGTACTAATTGCATCATGGGACCCTAACTTTTACCTATTAATAAAGCCCACGTCTTCCTGTGGCAGGTGCCCCCAACACTGCCAAAAACCTGGACGTTAAATTATTGGCAGGAAGGGCGTGATGAGAAAGGAGAGGGCAGTACTCTTACCTATTTGACCCCCCACCCACACTTTTCTCATCGGTTTGGAATGTTAAAAATTGGGCCTTATAATTGCCTAGGTCAAAGTGGTTGAAAATATATACAGGAAACTTTCGTTTATCCGGCACCCAAATATCCGGAATTCTCGCTTAACCGGCAAAAATCATCCTCCGAAAACTCCTCTCAAATAACCGGCAATGTTGCCGAGACGCAGTCGAGTCTCCGCGAACACCGAGTGCTCCGAAAAATCCTCTCAAATAACCGGCAATGTTGCCGATTCCGAGTCCGATTAGTCAGCGTCGATGAAGTTTCCTGTAGTGTTTAACAGAATTAGGCTTCCACTTTGTGGAGTCTCTCCATGTTGCTTTGACTCACCACACAATATATCTGGGAGCTACGAAGCTGTTGCAAATTGAAGCTTCAGCTGACAGCAAAATAATTTATATTAAAAAAAATCCATGCCAATGATTCATCATATATTAATTTCCTGAATCCTAAGTGGTGAAAATTGAATCTCCACAGGAAGGGGAGGGGAGGGGAGGTAAAATCATCAATTGGGACAATTAGTCAAGCAACAGCTCCTGGGGAAGCGCCAATGCATATCCCAGTGTCCTGCCACAGAACGGTAGAAGCCGAGGAGCAGACTGCCAGTGCGATCTCTCAGCTGCGCCCTTTTAAATCACGTGTCTAATGGCACTTCAGTATCTGCACTAGGAAAGTAACACAGAACTCACCATTACTTCTGTATTACGCAACACATTCTGGTAGCCCAAAGGATGTAGAACGATCCCGCTGGGGTTAGTGTAAACGCCGTGGATGTGTAACACACTCATCTTTCGTTTCTCCTGTGCCCATTCCAGTACCTACCACACAAACAGAAACAGAAAGGATTAGAGAGACTAGCTCTTCTAGCCTGTGAAAATACATGCAGCAAAACAAACTGCAATTGCTATACGCATTATCTGTTTATTAAGACAAGTGTAGTTTTCTGCCCCATTCATTTCAATAATTAATCACTCTAGTAAACCAGTAAAGATAGAATTAATATTTTTACTGCTGTTTCAGCAAAGCTGCCTTAATCAGGTATCAGCTAATTGCAAAGCTAATTTTCACAACCTGTTGTCCATTACTTGACATTTTAGTTTACTGTAGACTTTGATAGCACCCAGCTGGATCTAGATACCTCCCTTGCACCTCTCTCATGCTAAATGACTGCTTAAACTTAACGGAGCTTTAGAACACACTCGGGCATTGGTCCACTGAATACAGTAAACAGCAAGGTAGGGCTGCTGGGAACTTTACGTTAGGCACTTAGAGGCCATTCCTCTGCCTTTCCAGCTTCTCTCGATGTGGGAAAGTAGTGCAGAAATAGTGGCATACTGCAAGGAAAGGGCGTCGTATGACTATGGAGTAATCCTTTAAAGGAAAGGATTCACAGTAATGAACAGAACAGATTTGCAAAGACTATTTTCATAAAATAATTCTCATTGAAACAGCCTATGTTTTTGACAGAAATAACAACAGAAAACGCTGGAAAAACTCAGCAGGCCAGGCAGCATCCGTGGAGAGAGTTTTTGACAGGTTGTTGTGAGAGTTCCTTATGTTTAAGTCACTAAATTTCAGACCCACGAGTGCACTTCACAGGCATCACTCTGCGGCCTGAACCAACAGCTCCCACTGTTTAAATGCAAACAGAAATTGCTGAAAATACATAGCAGGTCTGCCAGCATCCCAAAAGAAAAGGATTAACACATTGTGGGTGAACACCCATCATCAGAACTAAAAACAGGAAGGCCTAAAACAGAACAAAAAGGTGATGGTCAAGGTTGGTAAACTGTTACATTAAGTTTAATGGTCTGTAAACAGAAAGAGTTGAAGGTGCCAAAAGACGTACAAAGCTCACCTCAGTCAGACTGTAAAAAAACATTAAAAAAAGCTCCACCTAGAAGGCGCCAGGCAAACCTGTTTTTCAAATGCCGAGAGACCTGCTATGTACTGCAGCATTACCTATTTTATTATGACAAATTTCCAAATTTCTTTTTGTTCCTTTGAATCCAGAGTGCCCATCACACTTCCCTGCAGCAGTGCTGATGTTGGCCACCTCCCTAACTCCCTCCAAAGCTGGCTACAGCTGCCCGACTTCTAGATTTATGGTACATGGACATCACTGGCAGATTTCAAAAGAAACATAAGCCACCCATCATTCTGTCCTTCATTCTGCCACTGCATTTCACACTTCTTTTAGCCTCAACCTGTCACATTAACACCTCTTCTTGCCTTGATCATCTCTTAATGTCTCTCAATGTCTCTTAATCTCTCCTTTTGTTCTTTCATCCCCTCCTCCTTTTCCCAGCTTTATCCTTGCTTTAAATCTATTTCATTTCCTGCTCTTTCCAGTTCTGACGAAAGGTCTTCGACCTGAAACGTTAACTCTGTTTCTCTCTCCACGGATGCTGCCTGGCCTGCTGAGTTTTTCCAGCGTTTTCTGTGTTATTTCAGATTTCCAGCATCCGCAGTATTTTGCTATCATAAAGCCACCCATAGTCCTTTCACGAGTGGGAGTGGGTGTCTCACATTCTTTCGTGTATGTAGGTCTTGCTTATTGGCATAGAGACCTCACTTTTTTTTTAGTATGGGAAGGGGTCTCACTTTTATTGCGGTTGTAGGGCAGAATCGCATTTGTGTGTGTTCACATGCAGCCCATTCACTGGCTTTGGCGTGTGTATCTGGCCCCAGCTCCAAAAGGTTGAACATCCCTGACCTAGGCCATCATGAGCTGATCCAAATTGTCACCAGTTTGTAGGCGTGACTGCATTCCATCCTCTTTACCTTTTTCTCATCTGTGAGGTCTAAGGACTCTAATTCTGTTCCTTGGTGAGTTCCGTAGATTTCCACGAGATTGTCGAAGTTGGTGGTTAAAACCAGGGTTCCATGCTCCATCAGCTTCAGGACTGATTGCAACAGGTGCTTCCCAATGTCATCCATCTTGGATTCCAGGTCATCAAAAACCTCATACAAACAGTCCTTGAAGAAGGTTGACCGAACATTGCTAGTACGCTGTGGGGATTGAACAAGAAGTCAATGGAAGCAGTCATACACCAGAACACAAAGCAAGCACACGGGCTACAACAAAGCCTCAAAATATACCACAGGACTCGCAAAACATCGTCTCAAAGAATATCCCATTAAAAGGAAAATATTATTGTTTGGGGTTGGGGGAAAAGAAACGGGGAATGTGCATGCGAGCAACCTCTAGAGAGCGAGCGCAATGATGCTTTAAAACTGTTGGTTAAAGGCAAACTTCGCAATCTTGCAGCAACGCTCGATTTCTGTTTTATAGATATTTTTAAATCTCTGCTAACAAGATCGATCTCTCTCCTTTAATTAACTCAAATCTATGCATTTTTTACAACTCCTATTTGTGATAAAAAAAACTTTTTTTTTTTTAAACCCAGTAACTTTCTCCTGATATTTGCACTGGGTGGAAGACCCAAGTCCTGCTCAGTTGGCTTAGTGAGCAGCTGCTGTGTAAATACAGAGACTGACACCTTTCTCATTCTAATCCCACTCAGCCGGTCCTGAGTTAGGGACTGAATCTCAGCTCTGGATCTGCAGTCAGGAGTGGGAACAAATACCAGCTTTCATATATTCACTAACTCAGCTCATCACTGCCTCCACCAAACACAAAATATCAGAGTCTCCACCAAACCAACATTTCTTTTCATAAGAGCTATCTTTTCCAAGCTTCTCTCCACGAGTCTTACTGGGTGGGCCATGCGGTCCATCTCTTGCTGCGGAAAGCAGAAAAAAGACAAACTTCACCATTGTCACCCAAACTGGTAGTTGAAGAAATGCACCGCTGACATTCTTCCACCAATCTCCTCCACAATTAGTGATTGTGAAATGGAGAATAGTCCCACTCTTCCAGCTCAGTCATCCTTCTTGACAGAGCTCTGCTCTCCCTGCTCTCTCCAAAAGACCCAGGAGCAAGCTGAGGTTCCATTCTTCAATGGAATGTGTTTGGAAGATGGGGGTGCTTGCCAAAAAAAGAGACAAAATGAGAATGGGGCAAAATATGGGTAAGGAAAGAACAAAAATATACATGGATGAGTCACTGGGTATATAATAAATCCAAACATCTGATGCTTAAGGACCACCTGTAATTTGCGTGCAAGTAGATTTAATCCCTTCCCTTGGGCACTTGTGTGAAAACTGGCCCCAAATGATCCCAGGCCAAATTGATTTGGAGGGAAAACAATCCATCAATCCGAGATAAGTGACATCTTAGTCATGCGAGATTTGATAATCCGTTCCTATATAGCAGTACTACTCACTAGTTGCCCATGGCCACAATCCCAAGAAGTGTCTTACTCGAGGGTCACTCCCAGTAATGCTCCAACATATTAAACCACGGGACAATGAGATAGGGGTCCGATTTGGCACATGGTCAGCTCCTGATTCCATGCGTCACCCTGGGCAGTTGCTAAGTGCAGAGCAGGCACTTCCCCACAGGATGGCACAGAGAGTTCTAAAGTTTTAATACAGCCCTTTAAGATACTGTCTGGATGTTGGCAAGGTCCAGCCCAATAGCATTCCTTTGCTTCCCAACACTGAAGAGCAAGAAAAGGGCAAGGTCAGTGCTGAATCGTAGCTCGATCAAGCTCACATTTGATCGGTCTGTGAATGAAGGTCCAGAGGCGCATGGAGGACCAAAGGTTATGGGGAAATGGGCCACAAATGAGATCAGCAGCACTGCTGAACAATATTAAGGAACTTCACAGGGCTGTGAATCATCTCTCCATCAAACTGCATCTAAATTTGATTTGCTATGCAGAATAAGTCATACAAGAAATGCAAAAATAACAGCAGCGTTCAACCAATAACAGTAAAGCTGCGAACCGGAACTGGAAACAGATCCATACCAGTGTTGAGATTGGTGCCACTGCTAATTATGGTTACTGCACCAATACCACCACTAATACTGGGACAGGGCAATGTATCAGAAGCGGGCCTGTACTAGAAGCAAGTCACATGAATCCTGGACCTACAATAGCACGGATTCTGGGTGTACCAGCACCGAATGACATTGGTTCCAAACTGCTGCTTTTTATTTCGGGAACTAGTGCACAAATGTTCAAAGTCATAGAGCCAAGCATATAGGGTGCTTCATTACTTCATTTCTACAACTATAAAAACATATTGCAATACACTCTTTCCACCCGTATCAGCTGCGCAGAAATATTGATATGATTGGTCTACAGCCAGAAACAGTAAAAACTGGACCTCAGGTACTTTTTAAATTGCTGGTCTATAGTCCGTGACAGTTGTCACAATCACTCATTCGTTACCAAAATTTCTAATTATAGGCTATTAAAAATTCACTTACTGGTGAAAGCTTCTGTATCAAGTCGTGTGCAACATGCACAAGATTCTTATCTTCACCGAGGGATTTTTGGAATCTTTTGTTCTCCTCCTCCTCTAGGAGGTCAAAGTCATTAGCAGCATCCAGCAAAGCCTGGATCAGTCCTTTCCAGGATTTGAGAGCGGGGACCTGAGGCGCGACAGCAGCACTCACTCCTGTTCCAATCACCAGCACCAAGTCCTGAGGTCTCTTCGTCTTCAGACTGGGCAAAAGCTTCCTGTTGGACAGATTTCGTCTTTTACAGTTATTTAATGATTGTAAACATTTCAGTTTTTATTGATAACACTTAAATTAAAATGAGTTCAGATATAAAGACGGTTACATTCAACAAAACAGCTAAATGGAACAACAAAGGAAAAATACTGTGGATGCTGGAAATCGGAAATAAAAACAGAAAATGCTGGAAACACTCAGCAAAGTCAAGCAGCACATGTGGAGAGAGAAACAGTTAATATTTCAGCTCGATGACCTTTCAGCAGAACTGGAAGAAGTTAAGAGATTTAAAAGTTTTTAAGCAAGTGCAGAGCCAAGGAAAAGGAGGGTGGGCAGAGGAAAGAACAAAAGGCAAGGTCTGTGATAGGACAGGAGTGATTAAATGACAAAAGGGATGATGGTGCAGGGCAAAAGGGGGTGGTAATGGGACAAGTAAAGAAATAAAAATACAGCAGAACCATTACCAGCACCTCCTGTCCGAGAAAATGGGAGCATGGTTATGATCGGAAGGCTGTAAAGTGCCTAATCGAAAAATGGAATAACATGGTCTTTAAAAGAATTCCCACACAGACATGCCTACCTCACACTACCAACAACACAATTGTGGCTCAAAAATATGTATCCTGCTGCCAATTAATGTTTAAAAATCCAAGGAAAATTCAGTTCCGATATTGACGTCCTCAAAGCAGTCATTCTTGCTCTTCACTGCAGTGTGATTGTTATATGGTCTACAAGAACATACCTCACTCAATGGACGAATCTCAATTGCAGGAGATTTTGTAACACTAAAAAGTGCAAGGAGTTGGCAACTAGCTCACAAACTTGAAGCCTTCTAGGCCTGTTTTGTGTTCCAATGACTGAGTTGCTCCCCTTACAAATCTGAGACTTTAGGCTGCGCTGTGTGTTCAGTGCCAAGTTGCTATTTTTATCGTTGCAGTATGCATGTTCAGGAAATAAACACCGCCAGTATCTATATACACCCAAGGAAATGAAAAACAATAATTGGTTATCAGGAACCCTTTTGGGAACCTGCAATGTTGATGGTTGGCTGGTTCACTGCAACCATTTATTTATCCTATTATTCAAATATCAACTAAAGGCTACAGAAGTGTTAGCCAATTTCACCAGCCAACTTGCCTAGAATTGCTTTTTTCCGCTCTTCTGCTCGGAGACTACGGCCCGTAATTTGTGGCCAGCAGCGAAGCAAAGACTTTAGCCGCCGGCCCCGAAGAAAGCTTCCCGCAAAGATAGATCTTGCGATCTCTGTGGCGAGAAGTTCAGCTTTTCCGACGTTCAATTGAGATCAGAGCAGTCGAGTGGGAATTCCGCGAGCTGCTGTGACGTCAACAAGCTGTCTAAGCAGCCAATCACAATGCAGAATTCGCACAGCCCGGAAACCAGGAAGTGAAATAGTGCTTTTATTCTGACTTTTTAAAAACGTTAGTGAGATCAGCCATGATCTCATTGAATGGCGGAGCAGGCTCGAGGGGCTGAATGGCCTACTCCTGCTCCTATCTTCTATGTTTCTATGTTTCTATGTTTCAAAGATTGGGGCGCTCACATGGGGAAAAAGGTAAACCTGAAATAAATATGAACAAACTTTAGAAAAAATTAAAGCTTTTTTTTTAAGTTTCTTAAAAATTGTAATTTTTATCATGAGAAATTCGACACTCCACAAAATTAAAATTCTTTTTTCAGGGCCATAACATTTGTTTAGCAGTCAAAACACTTAAAACCCCAGTTAGTTACACCTAATCCAACAAGGTCTAACATTTAATGGGGTATTTAACAGCAATATTACCATGGAAAACCCAAAGTTTTCATCAGTTTCCCTGATTTCACAGATTACACTGATTGCCAGCTATGGGGAGTGGCCACAGCGCAGCCTGTGTGGGAGCAGTGAATGGCTGACCGCAACTTCAGGATTTCCGCGTTAGGATGCGCATGCGCTAAATCCTGAAGTTGCGGTCAGTTTCAAAGGGGTAACAACAGCGAACGCGGTTTGTTTGCTGTTATCACCCACCGCAAATTCCGGGCCTATGTGTCACATGGCAAAGAGGGCAGATAATCAGTCTGCAGGCCTCCATTAATGCTGCTGTGAAACAGAGTGTTGGAGATTCACAACAGCAGCCATATACAGAAGTCGTAACATAGAAACACGTCATTTGCCCAACCAGGCAGAAGATCAGCCATGATCTCACTGAATGGCGGAGCAGGCTCGAAGGGCCGAATGGCCTACTCCTGCTCCTATTTCTTATGTTCTTATGTTAACCAGTCCATATCGGCGTTTACCCTCTACATGAGCAAATAGTACAAATCGCATTTACCCAACCTGTTCCCGGATCACTTCAACCCTTTTTCCTTCATCCACCTATCCAATCTAATGTTGAATGCTGTAATAGTTTCTGCCTCAACTGCTAACCCTGGAAGTCAATTCCACAGCCTCACAACTCTCTGTGAAGAAGTTTCTCCTGCCCCCTGTTCTAAACCTCTTACATCTTGTATCTATGGCCCTTTGATCTTGATGCCTCAACTACTGGAAACAGTCTGCTTCTATCCACCCTTTCCCATGCTTTCATAATGTTAAACACTTCAATCGCATCACCCCATAATCTGCATTGTTCGAACAAAAAAACAACTCAATTTATCCAAGTCTTTCTTCGTATTTATATTTCCTCATACCGGGCACCAACCTCATGTAAAACTTTCAATATCCTTCCGATAGTGTGGAGCCCAATACTGCACACAGTATTCTAATAGATTTTATTATGGTTTTATATAGGCTCATCATTACCTCTTGGCTTTTATATTCTATATAATTCATGTCAAACCTTAGAATTCCATTAGCTCTTTTATAGCCTTGTCAACCTGAGGCACTGCCTTTAATGCTCTGTCAATCTGTACCCCATATTCCACAGCATCGAGCCTACTTCCATTCAGAGTTGAATTATTGATTTTTAACAGTCCCTATTTAACCTTTGTGCCAGTACATTCACACCCTGCCTGTTCAGATGTAGCCTATCCTTTCAGAATAGTTCCAGTATGTACCAATGCCCAAAGTGGAATGCCTCTTCCGGACAACACCTTTTGCTTTGCAAATATTTCCCTAATCTTCCTGCCCTTCCCTATTCTAGCGCACGATTGGGGAAGTAATCCTGAGATTACCACCCTTTAAGTCAGCCGTGGCTCAGTGGGTAGCACTCTCGCCTCTGAGTCAGAAGGTCGTGGGTTCAAGTCCCACTCCAGAGACTTGAGCACAAAAATCTAAGCTGACACTCCCGTGTAGTACTGAGGGAGCGCTGCACTGTCGGAGGTGCCGCCTTTCGGATGAGACGTTAAACCGAGGCCCCGTCTGCCCTCTCAAGTGGATGTTAAAGATCCCACAGCACTATTTTGAAGAGAAATGGAGTTATCTAGTGTCCTGGCCAATATTTATCCCTCAGACAACATCACTAAAACAGATTATCTGGTCAATGTCACATTTCGGTTTCTGGGGACCTGCTGTAGGCAAACTGACCGCCATGTTTCCTACATTACAACAGTGACTACACTTCAAAATACTCTATTGGCTGTAAAGCGCTTTGAAGCGTCCCGAGGTCGTGAAAGGCGCTATATAAACAAGTCTTTTTTTTTTTCCAGTTTTCCTCCTCCAGCAACTGCTCCCCATCTCTCACCAGTGTGACTATCCCCTCACTCAAAAATCTGCCCTCCCTCCCTGATATGTTGGATTTTCTCCATCTTCTTCTCAACTCTGAGATTTGAAGCTCGAGCATTGTGAGTTGGCGTCACTTCCCACAGATATGTTTGCTTGGTTCAACTCAACCTGGTGCTCGCAACTCCCACATCTTGCAGGAATGACAGATCCCTTGCTGCGCTCGTATTTGTGGGTTAGTTTGTTGCAGCCTTGCATATAGTATCAATTAGTCTACTTAGCACCTCATTCCCATTTTAGAAAATCTTACTAACTCTGCTCCTAGTTCACTCCGTGATGTGCTCTCAGCTCAAGATTTCCCCTCCAATCCTGTGGAAAAGCACCCGATTCCCCACATCCAATTTGGCAACATACAGGGAAAACCGTGGGAACAAAGACATGTTTCAGCCTCTGCAGTGCAGAGAATTGGCACTCTAACATCCTCTAGACAGCTTGTTGGTAAAGGTAGAAACAAATTCTAACTGAGGGATAACTTCCCACCACCTGGATGTTTCCAACATATTTTGGGATAGTTTTAAGATTCTCAAACATACAACATTTTGTTTGGAGGTGGGAGTTCCGGCTCCTTTTCATTTTTAGTTTAATATCTGAATTTATGGGGGAGGGGAGGAGCACCAATACCTGGAAGATACAGGCGGAAATCAGTTCCGATGGATTACATGTAACAAGCATGAGAATGAGCAAAGCCAGAGTACCAAGCCTGTTCCCTCTATAGATCATGCACAATTGTCACTACCGTGGACTCTACTCAACCCATTCATTTTCCTGAGGGAGGCAACAAACCTCCAAGATGATTAAAAACACAATAAAATTAATCCTTGTCTCTAAGATAACCATGCAAATTTCTAGAATACGGCCAACTTTACCATCCATGTTATTTAACTCTAACCAGTTAGATTCCACTTCTTGGAATCAGCTGCAGCAGATTTGTGGGGGGGGGGGGGGGGTGGGAGGAGGGGGGGAAATACTTAATGGCGCTCACGAAGATAAAATAAAGACTGGAATTATACTGTCATGTGCTCCTTTCCTGCAGATCCATTGGAGGAGTCCAATTTAGATCATTCTTCTGTGCATGGCCCTGCACAGAAGTGGAAGCACGGATCAATAGAAACACAGGAGAGCAATGCACAGAAGTCAGTTTGAAATTACTCTATCAAAAACCCATGATTTAATGTAAAAATGGCTCGCGATCGATTTGTTATACCCAAAATGTTAACCTTTCAAAAGGGGTAAAAAACGCTCTGTTGGAGACTTACACCCTATATTAACGCATCTTTCGCTTTTAGATGGTGATTCACTAACTGTACAATTCCTGTTTATATTTTGGATAACCAAGATTCACCATTAGTTTCTTACCTCTAACATTATATTTTTTTAAAACCTCGAAACAGACAGTGTTTGTAGAGGTCATCACTGTGTACAGAAAGGCGCCAGTGTAAAACTCAGACAATAACTGCGTCAGTCGGTCGGACATTATTACAAGGTGAATACTCTACCTAGTTTTTTTGGCTGATGGTACTTCTTCCCTTCCACTCGAATCCTGCCTCGGTATAGATGCCATCCAGCTTCTGAGACATAGAGAAACTCTAAAGTTAGGGAGTTAGATAATGTTTCAAAATAAGGAATGATGCTGAAACTTCTCTGAAAGACAACACATTTAAATTGCAGCAATAAATAATATTTCCTTCTGTGCTTCTGAAAGCTCGCAGGCTGAATTTTAGAACTACCTCCTTGCTGACCCACTGCAAATTTTTAGCTAAAAGCACACCCATATTTAACTGAACAATACTTGCCACAAGGAAGTGGCACCCTGGCTATTTGCCCATATGGTAAAGATGATGGAGCAAACTGTTTTTATGATTTCAAAATATCGTAAATCATTGATTAAAATGTTTGTAAATAAAACTGTGCAATACCTTCAGAGCAAAGGGATTTAAAAATATATCCAAAACTTTACAGGCAGTTAGAGGCTTTCTGACAGAACATTTCTTAAAACAGAAAAGCAACAATTTTTATTTCACTGTGCCAGGAAGATATAGGTGACCTTCTGGCAGTGATTTCCTCAACATGTTGAGGGGAGGCACAAGAGTGCAGATCAGGCAGTTCCCCATTGAGGGGCGGAAAGAAGGGGCAGTCATCAGCAGACTACTCTTATGTACCTTCCCAACAACCGGTTTCAGAGACCTGGAACAGCCACCTAGTCTCTCAGCCAAAGATGCTGTGTGATACAGGGAGGGAAACATGAACAAGAGGAAGTAACCTCCATAAAGAATAATCAATAACCGTGTCAGTCGTGGCTCAGCTGATAATATTGAGTCATAAAGTTGTGTGTTTAAGTCCCACTCCAGAGACCTGAGCACATAATCTAGGCTGACACTTCAGTGTAGTACGGAGGGATTGCTGCACAGTCAGAGGTGCCACCTTTCGGATGAAACGTTAAACCGAGGCCCATCTGCCCTCTCATGTGGACATAAAAGATCCCAATGACACTATTTGAAGAGGAGCAGGGGAGTTCTCCCCGGTGTCCTGGCCAATATTTATCCCTCAACCAACATCACTAAAACAGATTATCTGGTCATTTATCACATTGCTGTTTGTGGGAGTTTGCTGTGGGCAAATTGGCTGCTACGTTTCCTACATTACAGCAGTGACTACCCTTCAAAAAGTACTTCATTTGCTGTAAAGTGCTTTGGGACGTCCAGAGTTCGTAAAAGGTGCTGTATAAATGAAAGTTCTTTCTTTAACCAGGAGTGAGTTTGAGTTGCACGGTAGATTTTATCAAGGGGTTTAGGTGGCACCATAAAACACGAGCGAAGCCTCAGCAGGTTTATCTTTCAGTCGTGGACAAGTACATTCTCTTGTTTAAGACCATTAGGGCTTTAAAAGAAAACTTTAGGTCAAGGGTGATAATACGGAGTCAGAATGTTGTGGGTTTAAGTCACTCTCCAGAGACTTGAGCACAAAAATATAGGCCGACACACCAGTGCAGTGCTGAGGGAGAGCCGTCTTTCGGATGAGACGTTAAACTGAGGCCCCGTCTGCCCTCTCAGGTGGACGTAAAAGATCCCATGGCACTATATCGAAGAGCAGGCGAGTTTTCCCCAGTGTCCTGGCCAATATTTATTCCTCAATCAACATCACTAAAACAAATTATCTGGTCATCATCACATTAATGTTTGTGGGAGCTTGCTGTGCACAAATTGGTTGCCACGTTTCCTACATTACAACAGTGACCAAAAAGCACGTCATTGGCTGTAAAGCACTTTGGGATGTCCGGTGGTTGTGAAAGGCGCTATATAAATAAAGTCTCTCTTTTTTCTTTTCTTTCAAGGCAAAACAGCTTTATACTGGTTACATTCCCTTAAAAGGGGTTGGGTGCACAATGTGAGTGTTCTAACACGCTGTGCTCTGCAGTAACCCTGTTTTGTGTGTAGAACTTGCTCGCAGGGCAGGTTTCCAATTTCAATATGTGGTAAATCAAGAAGAAAATGGAGAAGACAACTCTCACCAGGCTGCTGTTGACTGCCTCTGACTGATGAGCTCAGAGCTCAGCGCGACACTGGCAGTAACTTTGGCGCAGGACACCTACCCATTCTCTTGGCTGAAATTAGTGTGTAGTTCATGGAGACAAGGGGAAAAGGGAGAAAATAACGTGAGGGTGGGACGGATAGGAGAGAGATGACCAACACACAAAAAGTATCAAAACTAAAGGACTTTTCTTACAGTGCAGGAGCAAACCAAGAAACTTCAGTATTTTTCCAAGTCAATATTTAGGGAGACGGTGGTTATGTCACATATTAATCAAATTACACTTAGTTTAGGATGAATAAACAAACATTTTGTTTGCTTTTGATATAGGAAAAAATTATACATATCCAAATAAAACTGCAGCTGGAAAATTCCATTCACCAATATTAACCACGGGCTAAGGCACCTTCCAGCTTTAACAGGGCTGAAAAACAAGACACACTCGCCAACTTGCAAGTAACATCTGTGTTTATCCCTTCCTAACCATGTTTAGTTCAAGTTAACCATCTAGGACAATGGAAAGTTTTACTCATGCAACAATGAGTACCTATTGCAACAATGAGTACCTATTGCAACAATGAGTACCTATTGCAACAATGAGTACCTATTGCAGCATTTTTCACAACTATGCTGCTTGTATGACTGGCAATTTTTAAAGAAGGGTAAAAGTTAGAAGGGGCACAGTCTTAATTACAACATTTTGCACAGCTTTTGTTTTTCACTTGGGAACGAGATGAGGAACCATAACATCAAATAAAGACTTGCATTTATATAGCACCTTTCACAACCGCAAGACTTCCTAAAGCACTTTGCAGCCAGTGGAGTCTTTTCTGAAGTGTGCGTGCAGCAGTCACAGGTTCAATAGATGGGTTACCATTCATACTGGCGTAGCAGGATGCTCTTTTCTGAAGGCAGTCGGATAGCAACAGAGGGATCTTTACCCGTCATTTAACCCATGCCGTACTCGAGATGGAGTGTTTGATGGGGCAGTGTAGCGAGAGCTTTACTTTTGTGTTTCACTCACAGTACCTGGGAGTGCTTAATGCTGTTACTGGGTTACAAACATGTTCCATTTCCCAGCAAAAACACCCCTTGCCATATATAGTTTGCTATGGAAGAAATGCTAAAAACAGTGCCTCCATTTGAGCCCATTCTTATTGTGAAACTTTGAAGTTTTATATTTTCGTAGCATGTGACTTGGCAGCATATTAGACCAGAGTTGAACACACCTTTAGCGATTACACGTCTCTGCATACACAGAATTCTGGAGTGGTGTCAAATGCAGATATACTTGCAGGAGCGCAAAAGACCATTTAGAACAGGTTACAGGCCGTACTCCACGTCATTCTATAGGAGGAAAAGGAGAATCCTTTGAAGTTGAGTCTGAAACCTGCAATATGCATTGTACAGAATAGACCCCAAATAAAACGTTTAGGCTCGATTCAAATGTTGTAACCATCAATTTCTAGAGAGAGAAAAGCAACTTAATTTATGCAGTTCTGGTCTGGAGTAAGACAAAGACCAAAGTAATACATTGGAAATAAGCTGATTTTATGGGGATGAGAATGGAACTGAGGAAAATAAACTGGAAAAATTTATTGACAAACAAAGAAATAGAACAGCGGTGGGAAACATTTAAAAACGGTGATCAATAGAGTCCAGGAGAAATATATTCCACTAAAAAGCAAGAACAAACTAGCCAGTAATGGGACCTCATGGATGAAAATACAGGCAAAATTAAAACTAAAGAAAAGAAAAAGACATCCACTGAGTACATAGACCACACAGGAGAGGATGACAAAAGGGAATATGAACAGGTTAGGAAAGAATTCAACAAAAACAATTAGGAAGGCAAAGAGAAACTATGAAATTAAATTGTCATGGAATATAAAAAGAAATGTAAAGAATTCTACAGACACATAAATAACAAAAGAAAAATCATGACAGGGATAGGGTCACTAAGAGATACACACGATAAACTCACAGCTAATGACAGCGAAATGGCAGAAATATTAAATCATTACTTTGCCTCGGTGCTTACCAGAGAAACTAACATGACATTCGAAGCAGTGATCGAAAAGGATATAAAGGCATTTAAGATAGAATGGGGGCGATAATTGATAAACTAATCAAACTAGAGAGGCTAAAACCCCTGGTCCGGATGGATTGCATCCGCACATATTAAAAGAAGTTAGAGAAGAGATAGCAGAGGCATTATTACATATATATAATATATATTTAAAAAAACATTAGAAAAGGGAATAGTGCCAGAGGACTGGCAGACAGCTAATCTGATTCCTATATATTAAAAGGGAAATAGAACAAGTCCAGGGAACTATAGACCTATTAGCTTAATGTCAGTGGTAGGAAAGATAATGGAATCCTTAATCAAAGATGTAATAGGAAAACATCTAGAAACTGAAAATATAAATGAAGAGTAGTCAGCGCAGATTCCAAAAGGGAAGGTCATGCTTGACCAACCTTATTGAATTCTTTGAAGTAACAGAAAGGGTAGATGAGGGTAATGCAGCAGATGGAATATATTTGGATTTCCAAAAAGCCTTCAATAAGGTACCACATAGTAGACTCATGATGACTAAGGTCAGAGCATGTGGAGTCAGGGGACAAGTAGCAGAATGGATAGCAAGCTGGCTACACAACAGAAAACAGAGAGCAGGGGTTAAAGATAGTTACTCAGATTGGCAAATGGTGGGAAGTGGTGTTCCACAGGGATCGGTGCTGGGACCGCTGTTGTTCACCATTTACATAAACGATTTGAACTCGGGAATCACAAGTACAATTTCAACATTTGCCAACGACACTAAATTGGAGGGCTAAGAGAGGAGGATTGCAACAAAATACAGGGAGACATGAATAAACTTGCAGACTGGGTGTGTAATTGGCAAATTAACTTAAATCTGATAAAGGTAATTCATTTTGGTAGGAAGAGTAAGGAGGGCACATACATCTTGGAAATAAGTGTCTAAATGGGATAGAGGAACAGAGCAATATGGGGGTACAGATATACAGATCACTAAAAGTAGCGATACAGGTTAATAAGGCCATAAAAAAGCAAACAAAGCACTGGGGTTCATTTCTAAAGGGATAGTATTGAAAAGCAGAGAAGTTATGTTAAACTTGTATAGAACCTTAGTTAGACCACACTTGGGAGTACTGTGAACAGTTCTGGTCGCAATATTATAAAAAGGATATAGAGGCACTGGAGAAGGTACAAAAATATTTACTAGAATGATACTAGAACTGAGAGGTTATGCCTATCAGGAAAGATTGAACAGGCTGGGGCTCTTTTCTCTAGAAAAAAGACTGAGGGGCAAAAGCAAAAACCTGCTGAGTGTTTCCAAAATTTCCTGTTTTAAGTCTGAGGGGCAACCTCAGATAGAGGTCTTCAAGATTAGGAAAGGGTTTGATAGGGTAGATGTAGAGAAGGTGTTTCCACTTGCGGGCAAGACCAGAACGAGGGGCCATAAATATAAGATCGTCACTAACAAATCCAATAGAGAATTCAGGAGATACTTCTTTACCCAGAGAGTGGTGAGAATGTGGAACTCACTACCACAGGAAGTAGTTGAGGCGAATAGCAGAGATGCATCCAAGGGGAAGCTAGATAAGCACATGATGGAGAAAGTTATAGAAGGGTATGTTGCTGGGGTGAGAGGAGGCTCGTGTGGAGCATAAACACTGACATGGACATGCTGGGCCAAATGGCCTGTTTCTGTGCTGTAAATACTTTATAGTCCTATAACTATTTCAGATAGCAGATGCATTGGAGTAGCACCAGATTGGGGAGGGAGAAACCAATTTCAGTGTGTTTGCTCCAAAGAACATCAGTTTTTTTCCTAGTCTAGGACAGCAGCCAAGTATTAGTAGAAGAGCCTCTCTTTGTCTAAAGTTGTCCAAATATAATTAAATTATAGGCCAGAGTATTCTCTCTCCCGCACCCCCCACCAAACTCACCAGAATTTGGTAAACTAGCATATCTAGAGCACTTGACCAGAACAAGGAGGACAGTGTAAATCACCGTCAGGAGATGGACTGACATAATTCACTCGCAATGATGTCAACTTCACATGCTGTGATAAACACTGTAGTACCGTATCCAACAATGTGTAATAAAATGTTTGTGGTCAGGCAAACAGCAACATTGCTTTGCATAAGCAATCAGACTCTGCAATCTTAATCTCTTGAAAATCAACTGAGACCATTGTTCTACGGTTAATTAGGAAATGCAATGAACAAACAAGTAGCTTCCGGCTATTCTATCTGCCTGCAGTCCGAGCACATCAACATAATATAGAAAGAATTAAATTGACAGTAAAAAGTACTGAAACAAAATATGAGCCAATTGCTGATTTCCAGTTATGGCTGCACTTTCCAATAAAGTACCATTTTGAGTGCGTATAAATAATTCTACAATTCTTTAGAAAGTCCTTCTGGTTCTTACCAATTTTTCTATACTATCTTTAGCTAACAAATGTAATCACATTAAATGGGCATAACAATACAAAGTTAACAGCCAGCAAGATTAAACAGATAAACACATGTAAAAATACTTCACTGGCTACCAGCTGGAACTAAAAGCACTCGTCAGCTGTGGCTCTGTGGTAGCTCAGTCGAAACTGACACTCCAGTGCAGTACTGAGGAAGCGCTGCACTGTCGGAGGTGCCATCTTTTGGATGAAACTTTAAACCAAGGCTCTGTCTGCCCTCTCAGGTGAGCGTAAAAGATCCCATGGCGCTATTTTGAAGACGAGCAGGGGGGGTTCACCATGGTGTCCTGGGGCCAATATTTATCCCTCAACCAACATCACTAAAAAAAGGTTATCTGGTCATTATCACATTGCTGTTTGTGGGAGCTTGCTGTGAACAGAATGGCTGCCACGTTTCTTACATTACAACAGTGACTCCACTTCAAAAGTACTTCATTTGCTGTAAAGTGTTTTGGAACGTTCCAAAGGGAATGTCTATGGATGTTATTTATATGGACTTCCAGAAGGCATTCGATAAGGTTCCACACAAGAGACAACAAAAATGACAGCACATAGAATTGGAGGTAACCTGCTAACATGGATAGGGAATTGGTTAAGAGGTAGGAGACAGAGAGTAAGGATAATGGGCATGTACTCCAATTGGCAGGATGTGATCAATGATGTGTCCCCCCAAGGATCTGTACTGAGGCCTCAGCTATTCATTATAATTTATACATGACAGACTAAGGAATAGAGAACCATATATCCAAGTTTGCTGACGACACTAAGTTAGGTGGCTAAGTAAATAGTGTAGATGGGAGCTGAAAGTTGCAATGGGAAAATTGATAGATTAAGTGAGTGGGCAAAAGGGTGGAAGATGGCATTTACTGTGGGGAAGTGCGAGGTCATCTACTTTGGACCCAAGAAAGATAGATCAGAGTATTTTCTAAATCGTGAGACGTTAGGAACTGTGGAGGAGCAGTGAGATTTAGGGATCCATGTACAGAAATCACTAAAAGCTAGTGGACAGATACAAAAAATCATTTATCTCAAGAGGGTTGGAATACAATGGGGTAGAAGTTATGTTAGTTATATAAAGCTCTGGTTAGACTCCATCTGGAGCACTGTGTCCAGTTCTGGGCACCGCATCTCAGGATGGATATATTGGCCTTGGAGGGGGTGCAGCGCCGATTCACCAGAACTTTACAGGGCTAAAAGGGTTAAATTATGAGGACAGGTTGCATAGACTAGGCTTGTACTCCCTTGAGTATAGAAAATTAAGGGGTGATCTAAGTTTGGTAATTAAGATGATTAAAAGGATTTGATAGGGTGGGGTGGGGGGGTGGTGGAAGTCCAGAACAAGGTGGCATAACCTTAAAATTAGAGCGAGGCAGTTCAGGGGTGATGTCAGGAATCAATTCTTCACACAGAGTAGTGGAAATCTGGAACTTTCTTCCTTCCCCAAAAAGCTACTGAGGCTAGGTCAACTGAAAATTTCAAAAAACGGAGTTTTGTTATACAAGTGTATTACAGAACCAGGGCAGGTAGATGGAGCTAAGATACAGATTAGTCACAATCTAATTAAATGGCAGAACAGGCTCGAGGGGCTGAATGGCCTACTCCCGAGGTAGTGAAATGTGCTATATAAATGCAAGAAAGCCAGGTGGTCCCATTACCCAGCTCTTTCACCATAGCCTTGCAATTTTTCTCCTGAAAGTATTTATCCACTATTGCTACTATTGAATCTGTATCCACCACCCTATCAGGCAGCGCATTCCAAATCCTAACCACTCATTGCGTAAAAAAGATTTTCCTCATGTCACCTCTGGTTCTTTTGCGAATCAATTTAAATCTGTGCCCTCGCATTATCAACCCCTACAGCCATTGGAAACAGTTTTTCTTTATTTACTCTATCTAAACCCTTCATGATTTTAAACATCCGTCTCTCAAATCTCCTCTCAACCTTCTCTGCTCCAAGGAGCACAACCCCAGCTTCTCTAGTCTATCCACGTAACCATATTCCCTCATCCCTGGAACCATTCTAGTAAATCTCTTCTGCACCCTCTCCAAAGCCTTCACGCCCTTCCTAAAGTGTGGTGCCCAGAATTGGACACAATAGTCCAGCTGGGGCCGAACTAGTGTTTTATATCGGCCTCACTTCCTGGCTTTTGTACTCCAAGTTCCAAATTCCTAAATTGCTAATAATGAAGTACTTTTTCTATCCAGGCTATGAGCAACATTGGCTCAGTGGTAGCACTCTTGCCCGAGTCAGAAAGTCGTGGGTTCAAGCCCCACTCCACAAAGACTTGGAACACATAATCTAAGTGGATGCTTCAGTGCAGCACTGATGGAATGTTGCACTTATGAAGGTGCCATTAAACCAAGGTCCCATCAGCCTGCGGGGATGGAAGTGATAGATCCCGTGGCACTGTGCAATAAGTGAATTCTCCAGTTGTTCCTGAAACAGACCTAGTCATCTGTCTCATGTCTGTTTGTCAGACCTAGCTGTGGGCAAATTGGCTGCCGCGTTTGCCTATATTACACTTTGACTACATTTCAAAAGTAATACAATGGCTGTAAAGCACTTTGGGATGTCCTGAGAACGTGAATGGCACAAGTTCTTTAACATTAGAAAAAAAACAGAAAATGCTGGAGCTACATAGTAGGTCAGTCAGCACTTGTAAAGAACTAAAACTACACCGTTTCCGTGCATACCCTTCATCAGACTGAACGCTTAGCGACCAACATTTAATGTCTATATGTGAAGCTGAGTTATAGGATGTTACTAAAAAGGGCATGAGTAATCAGGTGAAAGCATTGTTTAAAAAAAATAAAAATATAGTAAGAGCCAAACCCACGCTCAATCTCAATTAGAGAAGCACCATAACATTATTAAACTAAAACTCTAGCAACGTCATATCTAGAACTCGCTGAGATAATGCCCATGATAGTCAGAATGAGGGAGTTACCATAGTTACAACTCGTACTCACAAAGCAAACAGTCGCTCTTTAGGTGCTTTTGCTCTAGACATCCAGCTGGCGATCGATGGGCAATTTCCCCTCTACTGAATGCACTCCATAGTGTAAATGATCCGATATTCTGGGACAAACGACCTCGTGGATCCCGACCTGTTCATCTGCACTCTGGGTCGCTTTATCACGCAGAGGAACCCAGCTCCCATTGCTGCATTTTGCCAGAACATCCAAGTCTTTTATATTATGGAGTGCAACCGGCAGAAAGAGAGAATCATAGTCCGCTACCAGCTGGACACCTGTAGTGGAAAATATTTCCTGGACAAGGTAAAAAAAAATCGAAGTGCTACAGGGCCTTATATTTGCTGTTGCAAAGAAGAAATTAGTTCTTGGGCTTTTCCCATGGAAGGAGATCAAATTCACATCTGTGATAGGACAAGCAGTTATGGAACAGCTGTGATCTCTGGTGCATTGTGATAACAATTTTCTTGGGTCTATTTTTGCACTGTAGACACAACAGATGATGACCTGATTTCCCACACACCAGACAATAACAGACACCAAGAACACCAAGCACCATCTCCACACTACCAGGCAGACTAGGAAACTAGGAAAGAGCCTGTGAATTTTTTTTTTAATCTGTTTACGCTTGCACACGCCCTGCCTCCAAGCCCATTTATCCTTCTCTAGGCTTGTATTACTCGCTTCACTTCCTACATTTCCTCTTATTTACTCCACACCTGGTTTGTGTCTTGTTGCCATCCTGCCAAAGCCAGGATAGTGGACCCAAAGCAAATGCCCCCTCCCAGAGGAGGTGAGGCAGCTGTGATATCCCAATTGCTGCCCTGGCTGAAATCTGCTGACCCAGCACAGATCAGGAATCAAATCTGGGACCTTGTATTTTTTTTTAAATGATGAATTAACACAACCAATTCAAATGGAATAATGGAAATCCTTTCTCATTTTATTATGGCTTAATATTTTAACTTTGTACTGTACTACACTTGTCAACTATACAAACTGCATAGAAACTAAATGGCTGGTACTGCATCTTCACAGAACAAAGTATACAATGTCCCCTTCATTAATTTTAGCATTGTAAGAGGACCAAGAGAATTCACTATACTGATTTTCAAGCCACTTAAATGCAATTCACAAGACAATATGCAACAATTCAAGCAATTAATTTATTTTGCAGTTAACAAAACTGCCATTATGTTTTAGCATATAACAAAGCTCAAGGCTTTTGTTCCACTCATGACAGTACAATTCCCTCTCTTTCCAAGTACATTATCTCCCATTTAGCCAACATTTCACCACGTGTCAGCCCTCTTGCCTCTGAGCCAGGAGATTGTGGCTTCAAATCCCACTCGAAATAATCCAGGCTGACACTTTATAGAACTTTTACAGCACAGAAACAGGCCATTCGGACCAATAGATCTATGCCGGTGTTCATGCTCCACATGAGCGTCCTGCCACCTTACTTCATCTCACCCCATCAAGATAACCTTCTATTTCTTTCTCCTGCATGTACTTCCCTCCTAAATGTATCGACACTATTCACCTCAAATACTCCCTGTGGCAGCAAGTTCCACATTCTCACCACTCTCTATGTAAAGATTTTCTCCTGAATTCCCTATTGGATTTATTAATGACTATCTTATATTGATGGCCCCTAGTTTTGGACTCCCTACAAGTGGAAACATCTCCTCTAAGTCTACCAAAGGGACCACCCCAACTCTCCCCATGCCCACTTCACTCTCCTGACACCCACATGTCAGCCTGTGGCTCAGAGGGTAACACCCTCGACTTGGAGTCAGAAGGTTTAAGTCCAACTCCATGCACTTGAACACAAAAATCTAGGCTGACACTCCAGTGCAGTGCTGAGGGAGCCTCCGCTGTACTGTCGGAGATGCCATCTTTCAGATGAGATGTTAAACCGAGGCCCCGTCTGCTCTCTCTCAGGTGGACGTAAAAGATCCCATGGCACTATTTCAAAGAGGAGCAGGGGAGTTCTCACCGGTGTCATGACCAATATTTATCTCCTTAAACAACATCATTAAAAACAGATTATCACATTGCTGTTTGTGGGAGCTTGGTGTGGGCAAATTGGCTGCTGCATTTCCTACATTACAACAGTGACTACACGTTAAAAAAAAAAGTACTACGCTGGCTGTAAAGTACTTTTGGAAGTCCTGAGGTGAAAGGCGCTATAGGAATGCAAGTCTTTCTTATGTCCTGACACACTCACTTTACTCTCCTGAACCCACCCCCGCTTCCCTCCATTATCCGCATACCCCTTCTCCCCTCACACTTTCCCCCTGGGCTCACC